>JAPTGZ010000013.1:6807414-6818009 GCA_029814645.1 Fowleria isostigma
TCTTGAGAGAATTAAGTACAATTTTATCAACATTTTGACCATTATTACATATTTTGTGTATTTGTTGATCCACTTAAAGTTGTAACAAGACAAAAATAATGGCATGAATTGTTAAAATTACACTTTTTTTCTTAATAAATGTAATTTTGTTCATGGTTGTTTATATTTTTCTTATTTTTTTAAAGGGTATTTTGCAGATGTAAACATTTTGATGATAAATTTGTCCTTTTTTCACTCTAAAACATAGAAGTTAGACACACATTTTGGAACTGACATTATTTATTATGTTATTATTTTAATTATCTGGCCCACTTCAGGTCATATTGAGCTGAATGCCGCCTCTGAACTCCTGCTCTAATATGTGGTTAGCATTGCTATGTCATACATTTGTCTTTATGTGAGTTGCATGTAGTAGGCCTTTATACTTTGCTAAATAATGTTATTGTACAGTACTGTGCATGGTTATGCTTTGGTTGTGGAGGTTTTGGTGTTCTGTTGGGCCTATTTAAATATGTAAAAGAAAAAAACATGATAAACTACGACTGCAAGCAGTTATGAACGGGGTCCAAGCCTCGACCTCCAGGTCCAACAGACTTCACCAAAGTGCTGTACGTGTGTGTCAGTGTTGAATGTGAACACTGGCATCCCATAACAACATAAACAAAACCATTCACTTTGAATGTTTGCTGGACAGCTCGTCGCCATGGTAACAGCCGTTCCGGTAGACACACTAAAATAAAGAAAATGCAATATTGCAAAAAAAAAAACCCCACTCTTCAAAAACACAGTCCTGCTTTTGTAAATAATGGATACTACTACTCTTATTGTCAATTCTCTCCAGACTTTTTCTGTCAAATAAAACATTTAGGATAATACACTTAAGTATTATGTCATATAAAGCATGATCGGACACAATCTGTATCACTTCACAACTGTAGATCTGATTCTCTTAAGCTAACCTCTGGAGTCCCTCAGAGATCAATATTAGGCCCCCTTTTATTTAGCCTTTATATTAATGATTTCCCTACTGTTTGTCCTACAGCTGAATGTGTCATTATGCAGACGACACAGTTTTCTTTGTTCATGTTCGTTCCAAAGTCATTGTTGCTGCTAAACTCACTAAAACAATATCCTGTGTTACAACTTGGTTGCAGGAGTGCTGTCTATAGCTAAATGTTTCTAAAACTGTACGCATGTTCTTTAGGAGAACAAATAGAGCTTCACCTGACCCTGACATACATGTTAATGGAGAAAAATTACAAATTGTCAGCCAATACAAATGTCTTGGGTTAATAATTGATTCACAACTTTCCTTTAAAGCCCATATTGACAAATTGTGTAAAAAAAAAAAAAAATTAAGCTAAATCTTGCAAATTTTCATGCAATTTGAAAAATGAAGCTGCAAAAATTTGTTTACATTCAGTGATTCTCAGTCACTTCAACTATTGCCTAGCCAGCTGGTCTCAGGCTAGTAAGAGTGAAAAGAGACCATTGGAAGTGTTGTACAAACAAGCCACTGAAGTTATGGATAAAAACCCAAGGCACTATCATCATTGTGTAATTTAAAAAATATATAGTCTTGTAAACTGGGACTCCTCTTGTAGATGTATTTTACTGCTTTTTTACATCATGGCCAGGGGACTAATATAGTCTCATAGGATGGAAGACAACCCCTGGTATTTACTTGTTGAATGTGTTTATGAAAATAAGATATACAAGAAGCTTAGCTGCTAACCATTAGCTTAGCCACTAACAGTCCTAACCGGAGATCTTCTACTCAAGCTCAAAGTCCATTTTAAAAGCTTGGTAGGTTAAAATACCAGCTTGTATTGCCAAATTTTCCATAATAATGAAGTTAGCTGCAAAAAGGCGCCAAAACCCCCAATAAAATTAGCAAGTTCTAGCAAGCTAACTTGGAGTGATAAGCTAACTGAGCAAGCCATGAGTGCACTAGCCTGTACTTAACTTACAGACATGTGCTCTATATTAATTGTGCTAAACAAATCTAAGTTGTCTCACTTGTTGTCAATTAAAAAAGAGATAATATACATGATAGGCAAAGAGACACAGTGAAAGAGACAGACAAGTATCTGTAAAATGTTTTAATAGGTTGTTGGATTATTGAAAAAAGGGAATTCAATCTTTTTTTTTTTTTTCCAAGACAGATAACTGTGTTGTGATACAGTGTTGGATATCATTCAAGCACGTAACTCAATCCAGATAAGATAATAAAACATAAAATTAAAAATCATTAGATATAATTAACATAGTGGTCAATCTGACATACTTAAAAAAATGTAATATTTTCTAGACATAAATATTTTGATTTCATTGTGGCCTTATGTGTTTTTGGGGAAGAGTTTACTTCTAACATACATCTCACTTCAAAATAATTTAGATGTTAAAATATGAGGCAATGGTAAAAGTGCTTTTTAGGTCCCTGTAATATTTAACAAATCCCACCAAATATGCATTGGAACGCCAGGTTGAAATTAATTAACTGTTCCAGTCATTAAAAAAAAACAGTCTAATATTTTGCATGTGAATAAAACAACAGCAACAATTTCATCACTGGACTAACAGTGAGATGTTATTCTTAGGTATACCTATATATATATATATATATATTTGAATGTTTATTACAATAATAAATATCTGTAGTAAAACTGCATTTTATGAACTGATTGAACTGAAGGTGATTTCACTCCAGCCCAGTACAATATTAGAGCAAACTAAGCTGAATACTCCATGGCTTGTTGAAACTGCTACAGCAAATAATATTATAATATTGTACTTATGTACAGTACATTATATACATTTATAAATAAGTTACATAATGCACAGGTAAAAGGGTGTTGATTAGGTACATATATTACAAAGGTCTGTGACAGTATGGCTTTGTAAATATACAATATAATATTGTCATCAGAAAAAGCAAGTGCAGTCACTGATGACTGCCTTTCAGCATCTTAGTCATCGTTTAATTTGAGTTGTGTTTCTCCCAGTAACTTCAAACGCAACACATGATCAAACTCTGGACCTTCAATGAAAAATATACTATGCTAACATACTCTTTAAACCAATCAAAAATAACAAGATACTCAAAGGCAGGCTTTGACTAACTGCGTAGGCCACACTAGAAAGCATAAGGAGTAGCCCCTACTTGCTAAGCAGCGTTTTAAGGGAGCGGGTGAGTGCATTAGCAATGGCTGACATGGTACTAGAGTGACGGACCAGGGCCTTCACGCTATGCTCCCCTGGTGCTCCGACGGTGGCAGCCTCAGCCGCTTTGAGCAAGCAGATATAGTTCATAACGACCTCATCGACCTTTGCCACCACCTCCCTCTGTTGGTGCGACGCTGAGGCCCCAAGTCCTCGCACCAGACACATGCAAGCTTCACAGAGACAGCATAGCACCTGGAAACTACAGGTTACAGCTAGCAGCATCTCCTCGGGCGTACCGTGGGCCTGTGCCATCCTCCGACAGGCCCGGCCTAATTCTTTTGACTCGACCGAGAGGAGCTGCTTGTACTGGGACACATCCTGGATAGGCATCTGGGCTCCGCGATCACAGCGACCCACGCTGGATCTCACGAGTGCAATGAGTTCACTGGCATCACGCCGCACATCTGTGAAACCGGAGGGGAAGCCATACATGCGGTCCTTTAGCGCATTGATTCGTGCCAGACGGTCGCTAAAACTCATGTTGTTGAGGACTTCCCCATACAGCTGCTCCCCGGCTGCATCCATGACCGACCCACAGGGAAATACACCTGACGCAGTGGCACCTTCGACGTCAACATCACGGCTTCGTCTCGGTCTTTCCCACTCAATCTCATCTTCCTCTCCCTCACTCTTACGCTTAAAGAAGCAGTAGCTAAAAGGCCCGTTGCATCTCCAGGGACTGGTGTCCAGTTTTTGAGAGCCCTTCATGTGCTTACCATCCTTCTGCAGTGGAAATGCTACTGACGCCCTCCTACAATCAACCCTACTTCCTGTTGACCAGCAAGTGGTGTGGGAAGATACAGAGCCCTGGGAGTAGCTCTTTGAGAGTCGCTTCCTTGTTGGTCTCCGCTGGACTTTGGTCTCTCCTTGTTGGAGCACAGGTGACAAGGGCTGCTGGCTCCGGCTTCGGCCAGCTTTATCAAACAGAACCTCCACACTTCCAGAGCTTGCAGTCACATTGCTTGAGCTCCGCTTGAGCTCCCGGCCCCGTTGCAGGCTATTGCTAAAAGGGTCCGTTAGCGGAAGGGTTGGGGAAACAGCCTGAATGTGATTTGGAATTGGCCGGGACTGGATGGATTCTTGTATGGATCCTGAGTTGCTGTTGGCTTGTGATAAAGGAGGAGGGGGAGGAGGTGGTGGAGGAGACTGAGGGTTGGGAGTTGGAGAGGTGATGCAAGACCTTGTACCAGACGATGTTTGCCTCATAAAAGCTGATGGGTGATCTCCTCTTCCTACAGAGATGGGATTGAGGTCTAATCGTTGACCACTTGCACTGTTGACCGGTGAGAAACAAACAGAATCATTGGGATGACGGTGAGGAGACTGACGAACTCCATGCTTTGCCCTTGTTTCTGATTTGAACCAATCATCTGTGCCACCACTCGGCTGGCTTCTTGACCGAGGTGGGGGACGGTTCATCGTGTCCCCTCCTTCACGGTTTCCGCCGGACATAATTCCCCCATTGCCACTCATGCATCCTTCTTTTTTATAAAGAGACAGAAAGGCTTCTGGGTCAATACCACTCCTCTCTAGCTCATTTTCTAGACCAGAAAAAGAGTTTCGTCTCTCAGAAGTGGAAGCCCTTAAATCTACATTGTCGTTTGGTTTTTGAGCATGCACATCAGGGCTCCTCTTAAGTTTAGCAGGAAGTGTTGCTGAATGGTATGACCGGGAATTTTTGTTTGCCAGCTGCATTGACCCTGAATTAGAGTTTCCTAGACTGGGGCTGAGAAATGGGGAGGACATGGAGGATGGCATGCATGGGCAGCGAGCATTGGGGTTCCCTCGATTTTTAACCATCTCAACAAGCTGAGGGTTGCTAGTTATATAGCGCCTTGTATCTTTTTTCACTGCTCCTCCCATCCCTGCACTATGTAGCTTCCCTCCCTGATGCATCTGACTGACTGTGAGATAGTTAATCAGTTGCCTGTAGGCTTCGCTGCCTTCCTTCTGGTTCAGCCCTTTTAGACAGGCTTGTTGTTTAGCGTCATTATAAAGCCTTTTGCTTGCTACACTCATGCTGTCTTTATGTTTAGGCGGAGTGGATGAAGGGCGGCCTGGTTCGGTACAAGCAGGAGGATGTATGTTGGGCAGCATTTTCCTTAAGAGTGCAGGATCTGCATGGGGGTGGAGGTCTTTCCCCTGAGAGCTTTGTCCGGGGATTCCAGGTTTTTCATCATAATTTAACACCCTGAGCAATGAAGAGGATGAACTAGAAAGCGGGTGCCTTTGAAGATGATGATGATGCTTCGATTCTACTGCAGCAGGGCCCAGTGGTGAGTCCGTTGGGGTGGCACAGGCACTACTGTTGGTGCTGCCACCAGCGTCCAGTGAGGAACATAGAGAACCCTGCAGAGAACTATGGGCTTCTCCTTGTAAACTTGAAATCCTCTTTGCTAAATGATACTCACACAGCCGTGCAACACTCTGCTGTCTTGAAATTGTTTGGTGGTCACCCTGAAAGTCCGATCCCTGGTCAGACCCTCCCGATCTAGATTTTTTGGTAGGGGATAGCAACGATGCCACAACTAGATGTTCATCTTGCTCAACAGCTGCAGCTCTACTATCTGCGGCAGCCATGTTTTCAACGTCTAACAGGCGATCAGAGGTAGAGGAAGTAGGGCGGGGGATTCGATGATGGTCTTGAGGGGGGCTGTTCACGCCAAGGCTTTCTGCTACAGGATTTTCTGCTAAAAAATTCTGTCTTCTTTGACTATCCCCTCGCTCGCAGAATGAAGTACGCTGATCCAAATCAATGTGGCTGATACTTCTCTGTCCTCGATGCCCTTCTCTTGTGCTAAAAGTGTTATACTTCCCACTGGAATCTGCAGATTTTTTGTGATGTTTGCCTCCAGGTGTGGTGGAACTTGGCCTTTGAAGAGTAGACGACAGGTTAGCCTGGGGTTGCACGTCCAAACTGTTCAGCCCTGAAGATGCAGCGTCTAACTGGGGGCTCCTTCTTGGTGGAACTGCTGGAGGCTGGAGGTGCCGCGTTGGACTGCGAGGTTTCTTCTGTATCGTTCCTCCTGAACTTGGGGAGACGGGGAATTCCGTTTTCTCCTCAAGTAAAGGTTGGTATCCTTCCCTGGTGGCCACTAAAAGTCGCATGTGGCTCTCACTGAGCCTGTGAGAAGCAGCCAGTTCAGAGATTTCAGTCATCTCTGAGGAGTTGGTCTCATTGCCAGAGTCTGAGGACGACTCTGGACTGAAGCCTTGAGATATGTAAACACCTAGAAGAGAAGATGGAGAGTTAGTTATACTGTATTTGATTCATCAAGAGTAAAGTGACCCACAGTGATGGTGGTCATGACATTCTCAGCTTGGACAAGGTTAATGTAAGGCAGTGGACATGGACTGAAAAATATTAGTTTTAACAGTTTTAATTAAATACTGTCATCACTCTGCTACAGTGACTCCCAACCTTTTTTGACCCCATTTTAACATAAATTTTTGATGACTCCAGACATTTAAAGTGGAGACATTTTTTTTGCTACAATTAATTTGATCTTGATCATGTCATAGTTTTCTATACTATGTTGCAACTAAACGTTAATTTTAGACACATTTAGTCTATATAATGTATAATGTTATGGACAGAGGCTGAAAAGCCAGGTGTAGATTACTGCACAAAATCAGAGTTTTATTATCCCTGGTCAGGATATGCACAGCGGAGCCTGTATTTACCAGGCTGCAAATTAATACTGAACAAACAATCACTCAAACTATGAATTATGAAAGAGCTGCAACATCTTAAACTGACCACAACGAACCTCTGAAAGATAATCAAGATATGTCTTCCAGATATTATTTCCTGTATTTTATTAGAACTTGATTTTAATTCGGAAAAGTATGTGGCAGTTTAATTATAATACAATATATATTGAGTCATTAAAAATATTTCCTATTGGTATTTTTTTTTTTTTTTTTCAATTACTAGAAATTTCATTCGACCCCACGTGGAGTCGTGACCCCAAGGTTGAAAAACACTGCTCTAGTATGTGCTTCTTCAAATTAAGGCTCAGCTGTCTACTTCTGAAAACACTTACCGGTACAACAAATACCAAAAAATAAACCCCCACTCTAAAACACTCAACTTAACCCTTTAATGACTGGGATTGTACATTTGGCTTTGGGAATACATCTTATAATTTCACCAACTGGAGAAGTCAAAGATATCTCAAACAGGAGCCAAATGTTATAGACCAGTCTTACACAGTTTGGGGGGGGGGGGCTACATGGAAGAAGCCCAGGAGGTAATTGACATTTTTTCGTAAAAATACATGAAATAAGTAATGATCAAAATAAATACTGAGAATTAATGCTGAAATATAAAACACAATAAATACATTCATATCATAGTTTTATTGTCAATTATCTTTTTAAAGCTTTTGTAACATTTGAGGAACATTTGTGTTTTATATTATTCAAAATGACTGAGTATTCAGTAATTATTCTTTGTTTTAAGGTTAATTTATTTATTAATGACCAATTTATTCTTCTTATCAGTGAAAGAGGGCACTTAAAAGTGCACTTAAAAGTGCCCTCTTTGCACAAAATTTACTAGTAAAAATCTGTGCAAAAGAGGATTAGGGTTACTGGAAAAAAAAGTATAAAAAAATTAAGGTCCGAATGATATTTTTTTATTATTACTTTGAGAAAAGAGTCAGAAGTCTGATTTTAATCTCAGAATTCTGACTTTTTTCTCAATAACCCTTGCTTGTGAACAACTGAGCCTTTCAGAAATGCTCCTTTTATTTAAATTTATATATTTATTTTACATATATTAACACCCAATCATGACACTTACCTGTTTCCAATGAACCTGTTCACCTGTGGAATCTTCCAAACAGGTGTTTTTGGAGCATTCCTCAACTTTCCCAGTCTTTTATTGCCCCTGTCCCAACTGTTTTGTAACATGTTGCAGCTATCAAATTAAAAATAAGTGAAAATTTGCAAAAAAAATCCACTAAAGTTCATCAGTTTAAACATTAAATATCTTGTCTTTGTAGGGTATTCAACTGAATATAGGTCGAAAAGGACTTGTAAATCATTGTATTGTGTTTTTATTTATAGTTTACACATCGTCCCAACTTCATTGGAATTGTTGTTGTAGTTCAGGGGCCTCATTCATTCCAATATGACCTGAAGTGGGCCAAACCAGTAAAATGATGACAGTGAAAAAAATAAAATTATATTATAATAATGTTTACATTTACAAATGTCCTTTAAAAATGTGAATAAGATGAATTACCTGAAACATCTTGAAAAATTATCACAATTTAACAACATTATGTCTCAGTTTGAAATTTATACATGTTCATTATAACTTACAGATCACAGTGGATCTAAAAATACACAAAACATTTAATAGCAGGCAGAATATTGGTAAAAATGCACTTATTTTTCTTCAGACATTTCAGATTATTCACTTTGTTGTGAAAGAATAGTTTATAAATGTCAACATCTTCATGTAATTTGACTTTTTTTTTTACACAAAAACAAAGAGAAAAAATTAGTTTGTCATGATTTATATGTAATTATGATAGTATTTTACTGGTCTGACCATTTAGACCTGTATATCCTTGATTGTTATTATTTTCAGCATAATTTTTGGTCTTTCTCAAATCCATCCTGCAGGCCAGATTGGACCCTTTTTGTGGCCCAGATTTGGCCCCTGGGCCACATCTTTGAGACCCTGTTTCAATCTAAGATTAAAGCATTGCTGTTGTCATGGAAACCTGAAGAAGCAGTGTTTATGTTTCCGAGGCCACATTTTTTTATCATAATTTACGAAGATTGACTCTTTCCTAAAATGTGCTTTAAATCAGCTGTTTTTATTTACGTTTTACACAACGTCCCAACTTTATTGGAATCGGGGTTTGTATAAAATCAGTGTTTGCGTGAGTTTTCAACAGACCTGGATTGTTGTTGTTTGAAGGTGGGGGAGGCGGAGGAGGCCTTTGTTCTGACACCGACAGCTCCTCCAGTGCCTGTAGGGTGTTGACCACAGCGCTGTCCAGCCTCCTGTCCCCGTCCCCGCTCCCGTGCGCCTCCCCTTGTGTCGGAACGGCGTCGATCAACGACACCGGGATGTCGTCGTTGTCATGTGTGCTTAACGGCCTCCCCTCGGGCGCCGCGTCTTCGTCAGAGCTGTCCCGAAACCCTGGCGGCGGCGCGGCGATGGCGTTGTTGAGCGTCTCCAGCAGCGTGTCGTCGTCGTCATCGTCGACGCCGTCGTCTCCCTCCGGGGGAGGAAGTGACGTCAGGTCGATGATGTCATCAGTGGAACCGGAAAGCGTCAGAAAGGTGGCCTTGCTGGCGGCTGTGGGTAACCCTCCTTGGTTGCAGTTTCCGTTCCCGCCTTCTCTGTCGTCACCCACTGGGGTACCCCCGGCCGAGTCTTCCTCACAGGAAGCGTCGTCGTCGTCCTCAGCATCGTCGGTTGTGTCGGCGTACAGCAGTTCCGTCAATAGAGGCTCCTCCCCCCCTTCCTCATTCACGATGTTACTATACACATGTGTCCGACCGCTGAAATGGAACGGCACCCGGTCCTGGGGCCGGAAGTTGGTGTTGTTGTGCAAGTAGGCGGGCCTGTGGTCCGGCGTCTCGGGGCTCTCCAACAGCCGCTCATAGCCCAGGTTCTTGGGTTTGTTCAAAGGTGGGTTCCCCCCAAAGATAAATGAGACTTTGGCGCTGCGGGGGGACTCTTGAGGTTTGTGTCTGGTCGCCGGGGGCAGGGGCGGGGGTATGGGACTCGTCCGTTCTCGAAGGTCCAGGTTTTGGGGTTCGTGTAAGTACTGGAGGCTGTTCTGTCTCTGCCCGTTGTCCGGATACTCGGCGTCCCGGTTGTAGAAGTCCGCCTGGCTCAGCGGCGGCTCCTCGTTGTCCCCCAGAGTCGTGCTGTACGGCCACTCCAGGATGCGGTCCTGACCTGCAGACGACAGCGAGACGAGGCCTGATCAGTTTTACCGATTTTAGATTTTATGCGACTGGATTTTAAAGCAAGTTCCGTCTCTTGTCGAGAGGTCTGCCGCGTTGAAAAGAGATTCAGTTCAGCCGCGGGGTCTCTTTCATTGAAAATATGTCAAAGCAAGAGTTCATCAAAATGTCAAGTGTTATTTTAACTCTTTCCCCCATAAAGACGACATTAGATGACCCCTTCGTACCCTTAATGACGAGTTATGACACCTCTGTTATTTCATTAAGATGTGATTTGACGACCATTAGAACAAGTTTGGTTTTTCAAATATAACAGATGTTGTGATAGGTGGAGGTGACTACAATCCATTTTTGGCCAACCAATACAATTAAAAAATAAATTTTATTTTTTTCATTTTTAATTTTTTCTTTATTTAAATTTTTTTTATTAT
>JAPTGZ010000013.1:6923839-6934216 GCA_029814645.1 Fowleria isostigma
ATTTTTGGCTTTATCTCTTATTTTTTATTTAAAATTTTCTTGATCTTATGTTTATACTGCACTGTATGCACTATCTGCACTGGAATTACTGTGTATATATTGTTTATTTTATTATTATTATTATCATTGGTTTGTATTTCTTTTATATTAATCTCTGCAACAAGTGCTCTTTTATACTTTTCAATTCCAAGTCATGCTGCACATATGTGTACTTAATTGACCCCTGGGGACAAATAAAGTTTTTTTGAATCTGAAAAATCATGGTTTCTGCTAAATACAGTGGCATTACCATCATGAATATGTCACGGATTCATCTTAAAAACCTCAAAAAAACTTAAAAAAAAAGAAATGAGTGAAGGTTACAGAAAATGTCAAAAACCAAACCAAACTCAGTGTCTGTCACAGTCATTTTCAACACCACACAGATCAAACACCATTACGTACCATATGGCCAGACATGCAGATATAGACATCGTGTGATAACCAGCCTGGACATAAATGTAGCTTAACTTGCAGACTCGCTGCCATATCTGCATTTAGTCATTAACGGATTGTGGCTTTGTACATTAGCTCATGTGAC
Organism: Fowleria isostigma; assembly: GCA_029814645.1. Taxonomy (NCBI): domain Eukaryota; kingdom Metazoa; phylum Chordata; class Actinopteri; order Kurtiformes; family Apogonidae; genus Fowleria; species Fowleria isostigma. The sequence goes on from JAPTGZ010000013.1 coordinate 6,924,420, forward strand.
ATTTATGAAAGACTGTTTGGAAACAGATGATGGATTTGCACTGTAAATCCCCACTTAGTAACACACAGAGACATGTCTGGTCTACATGGTCATACATACACAGACTCATACCGACACATACACTCATTTACACACTGCGTTGCCATAATGGTGTCAGGTTTTTGTGTTTATCATGCTTATAACAGGTTTTATTGGAATTTTTAATGATATCTTAGTGATATCTAATGATTTTACTTACTTTAGTCGGTTTTTATTGATTTATTTAAGTCTTTTTAACCATGTTCAGTGAGCTGCTGGAGTACCTGTTCATTGTCTTATGTATGTGCCCTGTGTTTTTAATGTTTAAACCCATAAAGACCCAACACTAATTTTGTGTCTGTTCCCAAATTAAAATTTCTCTATATTTAACCTTTTTTATCCATAAAGACCCAAACATCCACCATCCACCAAAACCATCTACTAATATAAAATGTTTAATCCCTGTCGATCCACTAATACATGTAAATAATTGGTTTAAAATGCAGTCTTTTTTATGATCAGCAGATATGACCCATTTGGACATTCAGAGGCTCTGTCGTTACCATGGAAACACCATCATCTTCTAAAATAGTGATTCATTGATTTTACTGAAAAAAAAAACCACAAAATACACAAGATAATATACAATATATATCGCAAAAAAACACTTATGGATGGTTAAATATAGAGAAAAAGTATTTGGGAAGTGACACAAATGTCACACTGGGTTCTTATGGGTTAATGTTCAATGTTGTATGTTTGAGATGCCCTCTACAGGCTGTAAAACAAATCTACCTACTGGTATCAAAAAAGTCACCTTGAACCTTGGCTCTGTGTTAAAAACAAAAGCAAAGTCCAGTCCGACATATGAGTATAATGCACAAACACCTCGCTGATGTCTTGTCAATATCTGCCAACATACAGAAGCAGCACACACAGCCATAAACTCTGGGTTTTCAGCTGTCACTGTAGTATTGATGGTTGTGCTTGTTGGCTAATGAAGAGGTCAGCTTTTTCCACTCTGTCCGATAAATGGACACAAACATGTCAGCAAAACAGTAGCATTTACGTCGGCTGAAGTGCACATTCGAGGGCAGAAGCATTGATGGGAACGGAAAAAGAAAATGCCAGGAAATATTTGCATGTAAAATTCCAGTGCTCGTGCGTCAGCAGCCAAAAAATTCTTCAAATCAAACCAGCTTCACAGCCACAGAATCGACCCATACATATGCAAGCGGGTGTTCTCGTAGACATTTCCTATCAGACACAAGCCCACACCAGTTTAATCAGCTGAATGTGCAACTCTGGGGCATAAATTTCAGGAAACAACAATAAAAGATCTTGTGTCTTTTGAGCCTTTCATTTCAAAGCCTTGTTGGAGATTGTTACTCTGCCGTTTTTCATGCTGTATTCCAAATCATTTCTATTTCCTTTCGGGGGCAAACAGGTGTGTACATGAGTTTGCATGAGTTAAAAGACGAGGATGAGGAGGATAAGGAGCGTTTGGAGAACCTTACAACGCACCAATCAGGCTATAAACAATTTGGTTTTGATGTCTGTGCAGCCAAAGCTAGCCAATGCAAATCAATCATCTGGATTATATACAGTTACTCATTGTTCAGGCATAACAGAGGGGATGCGTTTATGTCACTTCCCCCCACAGCACGCTCTTTAAGTCGGACTGAGTGGCAAAACAAACCTGCCCAGCATGGCAGAATGTATTAGTAAACACATAGAGATGGAAAAAATGTGGACTATGATGTGAAATTAAGGACAGTTGGACTCGACATTGATCCATACGACTGACCAAACAAGTGGTCTACAAACACTGACATGGAACAGAAATCACATGTCTGACATTTATATGGACCTGATTTAAAATACACGAAAGAGAAATAGAGAAAATACACAATAGAGAAAATACACGACAGAGAAATAGAGAAATCGCGTTGCGCTTGGTTGGCTGCGTGCGCGCTCTGCGTTGTGACGTGGTAATCCCCCCGCCCGAATCCCTTTCCCCAATCTTATGCGCCTGTCTTGTAATGTCTGTTTGTTTACTGAGCTTAAAAATGCTGAGGTGTTTTTTTGGTTTGTTTGGTGTTTTTTTTTACCAACAAGACATTGCACATTCCGTGCAATATGTTGCTGTCTTTTTTTTCCATCTCCTCCTGTTGTGTTTACCTTTTTCTCTCTCATGTGGCCAGTACATCATCCTGTATCCCTCAATGTAATGTCATGTCATATATGGTTTTTTTGAAGGTGTACTGTATGTAATTTCGTTGCTCTGAAAGATGTGCAATGACAATAAAGCAGATTCTGATACACAACGCAAAGCCTGAAAGCATCCAAAAGCCTGGACGCCTGGTCGTATTTCAAGGATGGATTTGTGGGTGAAATTAAAGTGATATTATTTGACATCAGTATTTTATTAAATAATCATTGCACTGTGTGTAATTTTTGTACTTGGAGAGTTTTTTGGACTTCTATGACCAGCCTGGAACACCAGAACAGGGAAGTGGTGGTTCTTCTTTTACAGTCACTAAGTGAACCTGGGAAATAATAATAATCATAATCAGACCGACCAGATATGGTGTTAAAGGTCTAGACATGTCTTTAATGGATGGATGTGTAGAAATATTGGGTGTGAATATGCTCTAGATGTGTTTAAAACCAAACCGGGAATTACCGAATAAACTAACATACCAACTAGCATAGCATAGCATAGCATTTAGTGCTGCCAGTAAAAAATACTGGAAATCTCCTCTCCCATTTTTTTTAACTTGATCAATTCTTTTTCTACAGTTTTTAATATTTGTTTCATATTGGTTTCCGAATAAAACAAATGAGTATCATCTGCAAATATCATACATTTTAAACCATTAGATGACATACAAATATCATTTAAATACAGTAAAGTGAGATGCATTTTAAGCAGGAAAACAAATTTCCTGCACAATTTGGTTTCAATTCAAGTGTCCAGTTGCAATGAGACTAGGACACATATAAGTTCAGATATTCAGAATAATGAGGTTTTTCTTTCATAGCAACACAATGAACCTTTTTTGCAGCAAAGTCAATGTTAGCAAAGTGTCATGTGTTTTGTTTCAGTGCTTTTGTTAGCACTTTTAGTGATAGAATCAAAACAAATCTTGGCAGGAAATGTTTGGAAATGTTTCCAGTGTTGCAGGTAAAACATTTGTTACAAATTTCCTACATGGCAACAGGAAAGAGAATAGCTCAGCATAATGTCTGTCAGTCCTTCTGCAACCGCTGATTCAACATTCAAATATTTGGACTATCATTAGTTGGGAAACCAGGAACAGCAGGTGGAGGGATTGAAAGAGAATCAGTCCACACCTGCCTGTTTGTCTGTCTGTGACTGACCGACACAGCACAGCAGACTCGGAATCTGAATCAAATTTCATTTATCTGTTTTCTGGGCCACATGTTTCCAGGCCAACGACCTATCACCTCGTTGCTGTAATCCTTCGACAATGATGCTGCGATCTGGCGCTTCCTCAATCCCACAGTCCACTGCTGACCAACAGCTTCAAGGTTTCATGAGTCAAACAGAAGAAAGGGCAACTTCACTTATTTTTTTACCCACAATTTATTTTACAGCTGATTTATTTGGAATTAGCATTATATCAACATTTTACTTTTAATTTTTCATGTTGTGTGGTTTTTCTTTTGATTTTTAAATAGTTTTTCATCATGATTCTCTTATTTTCTTGCAGCATTTTATTCTAATGCATCCTGCATTAGAATGAATGCATCTCGTGCGTCTTTTAAACATGTTTTAATTTCTGACATCTTTTTATGTCTTACAGATACAGGTTTATTTCCCAAGGTAATGTCACCCTCATTCATATTCAGTGTTGAAAAATGGATCCACATTTCAAATGATTGTCACATATCTTACTATTTTTAGGATCCAAAGTCTGGGAAATGTTGTCTTATATTATTACGCATACATTTTTCATTCTGCTGACCTGAAGAAATAAGGAAAATCCCACAATTCCTTTGATTATGACAAGACTCTATATGAAAAATACAAAATAAAAACACATAGATGTTTGTGTCGGCTCATCTAAAGGGGGATTTTTCTAAATAATCTTATATCTGTTCTTGTTTTGTCTTTGGTTTTGTCTTGCCAGGTCATCATTGTAAATGAGAAGCTGTTCTCAATTGATTTCACCTGGTAAAATAAAGGTTAAATATATAAAGAAAGAAAGAAAAAATAATACACAAGAACAAATTGTTGAAGTTTTTTTCCCACTCCTTTTTGAGCAGTACATTTTGAATTTATTTTGATATTACTCGTGTACACGGCATTTGCTATATTGTCTTGGTTATTTTTTTTACTTATTAATGTGTTTACTCTTTTATCAAATTTCTTATACACTTAAAATGGTTTTGTTTGTCTTTTTCTCCTCAAAACAACTAAATAAATGAATGAATGAAGAACGAATTGCAGTGATATATAGTGATATAGGGTGACGACTCAGATTAAAATGTTTGTATATGTGTGGATTAGCGCTCCGCATGATAATTATCCAGAGTAAACAAACTATCAGGCTGTTGAAGGGCTTATATGAAAACAATTAAACCTGATAAATCCCTTTCTCAGCCTCCATTTACTGTGAAGCATCTCTTACATCATATAATGTAATAAACATTCTGTATAGATGTATAGACATATATATATATATGTAGTTTATATAAATACAACATACCTGGTTATATATAAGTTGCAGGGATATAAATACGTATGTGAATGTGCACACTCAAAAAAATTAAAAAAACACGCACACACATCGCCACATTTCAACAGCCAGGAAGCTAAAGCCCCTCAATCCATGATGTAATCTCCAAGTGTGTTCAGTAATTACAAGGTCCTGGGTTCCTCTGCTGCTTGGAGCCACCTCGGCCTTATGTAACGGCCCGCTCACGTGCCATCAATTCATGAGGAAGATTACAATATAGCTCGAGTTAAGCCCACTACAAGACGGCCCTGTGTTACATCCATGGGTTCACATAGATCCACTACGAAGTTACAGAGGAGACGATAAAGACAAACCAAAAAAAAAAAGGTGAAACAAAGTATAAGTACGAGGGTTATTGAGTTGGGATAATAAGCAATTACCTGATCATTGCAGAAAACGATAACTGCAGAAAAGACTTTTCGTATAGTATTTTACGCCGCATATTGCTGAGTTTGTCAAACAATTTAAGGTCTGATTATTTATTAATGATGTTTCAGTGGTATATGATTGAATGAATGATACAATCCATTCACTCAGCGTCCATTTTATTTACATCTACAATAGTACAAACAGTGAACATTACTGCTATAAATCCACTTTTGCAAATTTATGAGTTGCATATGACTTTTAATAATAATAATAATAAAAAAAATGCATTAGATTTCTGTAGTGCTTTTCAAGGCACCCAAAGCCCTTTACATTATTGACCCATTATTCATTCACTCTCACATTGTCACTCCGATGGGGGTAAACTACATTTGTAGTCACAGCAGCCCTGGGGCTTTTGTCACCAATTTTTCACCAAATCCATAAAACCCCAGTCATAGCCTAAGTATCAGTAGGTCTGTCTGTGGTTATGCACCTTAATTTCTTCCATCACGGTGAACAATGTCGAAGTTTACTCCACCGTAAACAAGTCTGCATGTTTACAAACACGCTGCATTGTGGGTAGCGTAGCTCTACGCAAGCTGCAATAGCAGCAACAAAAAACGTTGAAAAAGCCAGCGGGTTCTCTCTGTGTGGAACTATTTTTCCCACAATACAATGCTGTGACAAATATCCGGAAATGCCCGAGTGACCTCCCGGCTCTGTTTGTAAACACTCTGACTTGTTTATGGTGGAGTAAACTTCGACATTATTCACCGTGATGGAAGACAACAGAAAGACTTACAGATTCCTGATACTGAGGATATGACTCAGGTTTTACAGATTTGATGAAAAATTGGTGATGAAAGTCATCCACAGCTTTTTTTGGTTCAATTTCAGTGCTGATGAATTGCATATTATTGAACTTAAACTTCATTTACACATTACTATCATAATAATTTACCATTTTATAATAGTTACCATCAGATATTAGGGTCTTATAATGCTAAAATTTGCCTAAAATAATCCTAAACACAAACAACTCACGTTTAAATATAAATACTAATCTGAAAATGATACTAAGAGTCAAGTCCTATCATCAGTGTGATCATTACGTACCAAATTTTGTGTCAATCCATCAAGTAGAAGCTAATTAACAACTGCAGGTTTGTCTGCAGGCATGGACAACTATCTCTCTCTGAACTTACAACTGTCAATATATTTGTGTGTGTTTTGATCGTTCTTATTTTTTCATGTATTCATTGACATTGACATTATTTACTGATGCATATTTACTCCAGATTTCTCTGATATAACTGCAAATATACAAGTTTAAAAAAGAAACTGGCAGTGGGAATAAATAAGTTTTACTTCTTCTCACTCCCTTTTGGGCTACTAGGTGTGTATATTAATAGCAAATTATGATATATATTTATTCCATAAGGACCCAGTGTGAATTTGTGGCACTTCCCAAATTAATTTGTCTTTACATTTAACCATCCTTAAGTGGTTTATTGCCATTTATTGTAATATTGTCTTCTGTATTTGTGTTTTTTCAGTGAAAATCAGGTAATTTCCAACAATTAATTTCCTGAACATGTAGATGTTCATAAAAGTTTGAGGTAAAATTGACAATTATTATATAAAAAACAGAGAACACTGAAGGAAAGTGTGACTTTTTCTGCAAAATCTACCATTAACTAAACATAACCCCAGTGTGTCCATCCACCGTCATTGATCCAACTCCATGGGTTTTACTGGTCAATCAATGTTGGAGAAGATGACGGTGTTTCCATGGTAACTTCAGTGCCTCTGAATGTCCAAATGGGTCATATCTGATGATCATGAACAGATGAATAACTATATTTTACACCAATTATTGACATGGATTAGTGTATCAACAGGATTAAACAGTTTATATCAGTAGATGGTTTTGGTAGATGGTGGATGTTTGGGTCTTTATGGTTAAGAAAATTAAATTTGGAGAAAATTTTATCTAGGAACTGACAGGAGTAGTGCTGGGTCTTTATGGGTTAAGTATATTTATGTACACATAATGATAATAAGTGGACTAAATAAAGCCAGACATAAATAATACAAGTGTGCACTGTGGGGATGGTATTTATTATAGGATGATTTTTTTATTGTTTTTATAGTCTGCACCTTTGTGCTTTTTTAGAGAGTTATTCATGTTATTTAGGAAACTTCTTTTTATTTTTTAATTTTTTAAATAGTATTTTTATATATGCTATTTATATATATATTTTTTAATGGCACCTAAAGTGGATTGCACTTTTCAATTTTGTTGTACCCGTACAAACGACAGTAAAAGACTATTCTATTCTATGGATGTTACGTTATTTCTGTTATTGTGAATTGAAAAAACACTGTACAGTCATGGCCAAAAGTTTAGTGAATGACACAAAAGGATTATTTGCTTGAATGTGATTTATTTGTCAATAAAAGCAATTGAAACTTATAAGTTCTTTTAATTATTCATAAATGTACCTTAGAAATGCATCTAAATAAAAAAAAATTTAAAAATGAGACAGCAAATTTTTATGAAAAGAAAACTTGTGTCATTCCCAAAACTTTTGGCCATGACTGTACACTGAACAAAAACATAAATACAACACTTTTTTTTTATTTTGCTCTCATTTTTTTATGTTTTTGGGATTGGGGTTGTATTTGCTGCAACATTTTCACCTTTATCAGCTTCTACAGTCATGGGCAAAAGTCAAGTGAATGATACAAAAAGATTCTGTGCTTAAATGTGATTTATTTGTCAATAAATGTGATTGAAATCAATATAATTCATGATGAATAATTAAAGGAAATGTATGGAAATAAGACAAATTTTTAAAATTAGGTGGCAAATTTTGTGAAAACTTATGTCAAAACTTTTAGCCGTGACTGTACATAGAGTGCACAAGCTCAAAATAAACCAATCAATCAATCTTCAAGAAGTTATCAAGGACATCTGCTTAACTATGCACACTGCAACTGATTGCAACTTAAAATTCAGCTTTGATAGTAATTTTTAAATGCGTCGTACAGACACGTTTGGGGACACGGCCCCATGATCCCAAATACACATAAATAAATTTAATCAGCATTAACTGAACTAAGAGCATCCTGAAAATAATTACCCTGTAACAGCAGAGGGATATTCGTACAGCAGCTGTGACCATAAGCCACAGGCCCACAACATGCTCCACACTCACAGCAGCCTCTGTGTAAACCTCCCAAGGAGCCTCATCAACAAAGGTTCCACTAAAGAGCTCAGACACCGGGTAGGAAGCGAAAGAACGAGGTAACGATGGATGAAAACACATCAGTAACTCAAACACAACATGAAAATGCAGCTGTTCTGCCGGAATGATCACTATAAGTCAACACAAAGAGGTGTCAAAGGGACTTACTGAAAAGAAGTTAAAAACCCCAGTTCATCATCATCATCACACGGCTCCATCCTTTCAGCCGGACACACGAAGGAAAGAGCAGGTGGAGACAGTGGGATGGACGCCCCGGTCCCACCACCACCAAAAGGCTCAGAGCGTCGCAGAAATACCTCCTGTCTCGCACACTGAGTCCTTCGCTAAAAAATCCACTTCCTCTGAATCTCTTTGGGAAAAAAAAAAAAAAAAAACAAGCTCAATTTTCTGTGTATGTGTGTGTACGTGCATATGTGTGTGCCTGAGTGTGTTCCTGCCTTTTTTTTTTTTTTTTTTTCATTCGTAGCTTGGTGCCAAATGTTCCAGCTTAGCACCGCTGTGCAGCACCACTGGTGATGGATTTAGCCGGGGCATCTGGGCCAGCGGGGATAAACTTCATTCACACACACAAATGTATGGACATTAGCACACACACACATACACACACACACGCATGGATAGAGTGTCAAGTGGTGTGAGATCACTTGGGACAATGTTGGGAAAACCTCCCCCCACGCCGCTTGTCATCAGAGAGATGACAAGTTGTGTGATATACAGTATGTCCGGTGCACAAACACACTCCTCCTACACACACACAGCTTGCACAACAGAGCGGGAGGATCAATGCATGAACAGATGTGTGCCAACTTCAGAGCTGCCACTAAGCGCAGACATCAGCAGCTGTACTTACAGCACAAGTGCGTGTATGTGTGTATCTGAGACACAAAGATGTCTGAGGCCCATTTTAAACCCATCAAAGCAAGGATCTGCGTGTGACAGTAGTGAATGTATGTAAATATGAGTGTAAAAAGCATTGATTCTCAGTTCATCATGTTCGACAACATTGATTCACGAGTAAAACCCATGAGGGGGGGGGCATACCCATATCTCGCCTAGGGCACCAAAATGCCTGGAACCGGCCCTGTACAGTAATGTTTATGTATGTAAATATGAGTGTAAAAATCATTGTCGGTTCAGCTCTCTCTGGTCGACCGAGGTCAACTGCCTGTGGGTAAACAGCACACAGCGACAGATTAACCCAGTGGTTCCCAACTTTTTTTGGTGCATGACCCCATTTTGATATCACATATTTCTGGTGACCCCAGACATTCAAAACGGACACTTTTTTTTTTTTGCTTAAATTAATTTGTTTTTGATCAGGTAAAAGTTTGCTATACCATTAATTTTAGACACATTTAGTCTATATAATGTA
>JAPTGZ010000013.1:6986073-6997119 GCA_029814645.1 Fowleria isostigma
ATCGAATCTAAAAAGGGTGGCATCGTCCATCACTAGTGGCTACCATTTTCATATGATTGATCCTAAAAAATTATAGTGTCAATACAAAATATGTTCGGCTTGGCCCAGAGATTCTATATCTCGCACGTCGTAACAATATCTCACATGGTTTTTGCACACAAACGCAAGAAAGAAACACCAAAAATCCCATTGACTTACAATGGGGACAACAAAAAAGTTGACATTTTTCTTACTGCTACTGCTTCGCCATACTTTCTAGAGACTTCATATAAACTTGAAAATCCAGGTATTTTTGTCCTCTGTGCAGGAATGTGTTTGGGATGAGGACGAGATTTACAGTTTTCCAAACCTCCCCGTTTTAGTCAAAATCTTGTTTGCATCAGCTGTGACCATGACGACGAGTATTCTGTAAGGCACACACAAACAGCACACAGAATCAAGCCAACAAACAAACTTTAACCTCAAAAGAAAGGTGGGAGAAGACGGACAGACAAGACAATAAGTGCTGAGTGAATATGTGTAAAGACGTTTGTAAAACAATAAATACAGAGGATTTATGAATGTATGTGCAGTGATGAGCAGCTTTTGGACAGAACTGGTACAACACACAACATTCACATAGAGGATGGACACACACATTTACACACACAAGACTGAGAAACACATAAAAGGGACAAAGTCATATAATAAGAGCAAAGGCCATCAGAACACCCAATCCCTGTACAAACTAAACGGACACCCTGTGCTCATTACAGCCCTGAAATAATAACACAGCTGAGAGTGGTTCCAGACTAGTGCGCAGAACTCCATGTATACCATTGATTCACCCGTCTGTCTTTGGTCTGCTTCCATTGTATCGTCATGGACAGTGACTGTGTGTTTTCTAAATGTTTGTTCCCATTCTGAACTGGTCTCATTAGACACTGTAGGAGGGATTTTCAACTACCTGGAGTACATCACATGGCTGTTGGTGTTTTCTTGGGTTGACTCACACTGGGGATATCTGGTTAGCATTTACTGATTACTACAACTGTATATTAGGGCCACATAAGAAAATAAAATTGCTTGTCACTATGAGAATAAAGTCATAATATTTTGAGAATAAAGTCATAACAGAAACAAAATACGCATTGGTAACTAGGTGTACTATTGTATCTTCACAGAAAGTTTCTAACCCAAATATCAACCACACTTGTTAGGTAATGAAACTGGGGGGTGGGAGTAAATAAGCTCTGCTTCTTCTCACTCCCTTCCGGGCTTTTGTTCTTCAGGGGTGGTATACTAGTGTTGTGTACTCGTGGGGACTCATGTTGTAGAATGATGTGTTATACATACTGTGTACACACAATGTTCTTCAATATAATTGCTATATCTATGTACACTTGCAATGGATACTTCTCTGTATGTTCTTTATGTATATTCTACATGCATAGTTTCAATGTATTTCTATATTTATAACCTTCCTGTAAAATTCACAATGTATATAGACTTATATGCACAATCTATAAGCGTACTTGATTTCTTTTTTGTACATATGCTTTCATATGCACATTTTTCATGTATAGTTCTGGATGTATAATTCTATATATACATTCTTCACATATGGTGCTTGTGCATTTGGCACTCATCTTTTTTTTGTTGTCAATCCTTCCACGAATGTCTGTGTACACAGGAATGGAATGTATATGAATATTGTACATTATATGTAATTACCACTGTACATGGAGAGCATAAGCTCGAAATAAACTAATATAATGAGAATAAAGTCATAGCTCATTATTTGATGAAATTAATGTTATACTTTCATGAGATTAAAGTTTTAATAATTTGAGAATAAAGTCACAATGTAATGAAAATAAAGTCACAGTTTTAATTATTTTATGAAAATAATGTTGTACTTTTATCAGAGGGGGATAATGTTCCAGCAAACTGGTTGACCCAATTCAACAGAAGTGAACTTGCGTTCGCTGTAACCGGAAACTGTCAAATTTATTTTCAAAATATTAACTTTAATCTCATAAATGTACATTATTTTTGTTAAATAATGACTTTTTTTTTTTTAAACTGACTTTTTTCTCATATTAGGACTTTAATCTCAGAAAAGTACAAGATTATTTTCGTTAAATAATGATTTTTTTTTTAAAACTACAACTTTATTTTCATTATAGTATAACTTTATTCTTGAAACTTACAAAATTATTCTCATGGTAACTATTTTCTTATGTGGCTCTAATACACCATCATAGATTATAGTTGATGGTTGATGTGCTGTTTCAGGGTTCCTACGAGTTAAATTTAAGACTTTTTAAGATCGTTTAAGGTGACTTGGAACAAAATTTAATGCTTATTTCACAGCCATACTGGCAAAAAAGACTTTTTAAGACCCTGTGGGAACCCTGTGTTGCTCGTCTTTCCTGAGTAAATAAAAACCTAAATGAGCAGGTGGTTGTAGAGAACTACTTCCTGATTTCTCCTTTTATCAAGTGAACCTATCCTTAAAATTAATGGTTATTTTTGATACTCATGCTATATTCCATATTTTTCTTTTTGTCTTGAGACGGTTTTTATTTTCACAGTGGGTATCAGTCATACAGGTTTTTTTTGTTTTTACTGTTGCACTGTATTTTTCCCAACAGCACTTAACATATCTAATGTACTAAAATATTTTCACTATCATTATCGGTATTAACTGTATGAAAGGCTTTAGGTTGTTTTTTTGTTTTTTTTGTATCTTGAGTCAAAGCAGCTAACTCAGACTGAGCAGCTGACTGAATAATCATGCTAACGTTAAAAACCCTGGAGTACAACCCAAGTGGACTTTGAAACCTTAAGCCATTAAACATAATCAGCTGAGGATCCAAAGTCTTCATATCCTCAGATAACAATAACCTGCAAACTGCCAAAATCTTTAGTAGAGAAGTAATTTTGGATGCACGGTGTCTTTTTTTGAACATGCTTGGCTAAAGCATAAAGCTTGAAAACTAGCATGTGTGCTATATACACTAGAGCAGCACAATGTATCGTTTGAGCATCGTCATTGTGATGTACGTGTGCGTAATAGTCGCATCAGATCCTGCCATGTAGGAGTCAAATGAACTCAGTATGTTCTCATTTAATTTCAATGGTACCTGACACACACTGCACGCAGCCATCCGCCCATCGCAGTTGTTCTTCATCAGTTTACCGAAGCGGACCACGCCCCTGCACATGGACTGAGTCACTGGTAACAACCTTGAAAAATTATTGAAAACAAAGACTTGATGCTAAAAAGAAAAGCAATGTCAGTTATCTGGAATTATTTCGGCTACAAGGAGGATGATATTGAAACAAGTGTTCTGTGTCGACAGTGTCTTACACCTGTTGATACGAGAGATAAACACACAGAATTTGTTTGACTATTTACGTCAGCACCACAGCCATTATATCCTCCTGAGTATTTTTTCATATCAAAATATAATAATAATAATATAATATTGCAAAGCAAAGCATCTGGTCTGTCCTTTGGGATCGTCTCAGTATGCTCATATCAAATAAAACAAATTCATTTAAATTCACAGTATTCTGTGTCGATTAAAAACATTCATGTATTTTTAATTTTATTTTCATTACTTTAACTCAAAACCTTAACCCATAAAGACCTAGCACTATTTTTGTGCCAGTTACGAAATTAAATTTTCACGATACTTAACCTTTTTTAACCATAAAGACCCAAACATTCACCATCTACCAAACCCATCTACTGATATAAACTGTTTAATCCATGCTGATCTGCTAATACATGTCAATAAATGGTGTAAAATACAGTTATTCACCTTTTCCATGGTCATCAGATATGACCTGTTTGGATGTTCAGAGGCTCTATAGTTACCATGGAAACACCGTCATCTTCTACAACATTGACTCACCAGTAAAACCCATGGAGTTGGATCAATGACAGTGGATGGACACACTGGGTTCAGTTCATTATAAATTTTGCTGAAAAAGTCACTTTTTCTTCAGTTTTATCTATTTTTGATATAATAATCCTCAATTTTACTCTGAACTTCTATAAACATTTACATGATTAGTAAATTAACTGTTGGAAAATACCAAATTTTCACTGAAAAAAAAACCAAAAACAAAAAAGTTTGAATATCATAATAAATGATTAATAAACCACTTAAGGATGGTTAAATATAGAGGAAAAATTAATTTGGGAAGTGACACAAATGCCACACTGGGTCCTTATGGGTTAAACATCCTCATAGAGGGCAGTGGACTTAACATTGAGTTAACTAGGTAACTCGTAGTAGCATTGAGGAAAAGTAGATGATAGCAGTTCCCAATTGCCACCAGTAGAGGGAGCCAAAAGCCCATTTTTGATGAGTGTTTCACAATGTAAAGCCAGTGACAACATCATTTTTTTTTTCCTTCAAATCAGCCTTTTTTTGTATGAAATCAGCTTTTTGTTTGTTTTGTTTTTTACTCAGACTCCAATGGACTTTGCAAACTAACTCTGAAATTCTGTCATTTACCTCAATTCTCCTCACTAACTGCGCTGTATTCAGGACCACAAAGCTTTTTCAATCTGCTTCTACTGGCTCTCTTGGCATCAGCAGTCACTGCTGCATCCTGGGCCCCAGCTGTTGCTGTGTCACATCTTGTTTACACCAGGGGCCAAGGCTATGTTTGACCTAGTTGCTGAAAAGCCCGAGAGGCAAAGTCAGAAGCACACAAAGATACAGGAAAGGCGGGGGAAAAAAGACGTTTTTATCATTCATTAAGAATGGATATTATTTGGTCTGCTGCATAAAAAGGAGGTATTAAACAAACAGACAACAAACATCAGGAAGTATTCCATTAACAACTGACACTGTGAAATGGTGAAATAGTGAGGCCACAGCGTGTTGTGTTCAAATGAAGATGGTTTATTTAGTGTAATATGGCAATATTGACATTTGACTTCAGATCTGTCATTATTGTCACATTTACTCTAACGTGGCCATGCTCCAAATTTGAGTCATCACCCACGTCTTACATTTAAGATAAAATTACATTAAACTCAATATTGTCTAATTAAGTCAATTTGCACAAGAACTTAAAATACAGGCCATTTTAAAGTTTGTAATCTGGAATTCAATCTCATATCAAGTTAAGACACCAGTAATACTTGCAAAATATCAGTTTATCTAGGCCGGAAACAGAAAACACATCAGGAGTTAATGATTTAAATATTATGAAAACTGTTTTTCTAACTGTAACCTGTAAATGTGTTGAATAAAAGGCATGTCATAATGTGACTTTTTTGGGGGAACGTGACAGGGCAATACCTCTTATTTGCAGTGATATCACTATTTAAACTCCTTTTCACTGGTATCCACTGACCAGATCAGTCTGTTGGTACAAACGCACGTTTACTGATGTGATGAAGTGTCCATTCGTTTAGACAGAGGTGTGGAGTGGAGTCCAGACAAAGACCTGTTTGTTCTCTCAGCTGTCCCATCTCCAGTGTCCATCAGGACGCAAGGCAGCGACGGTCATTGGCTGCTGGAGTCCTGTGTGTCATTCTGCGGTAAACTGAGCAGCTCCTGGATCCTCTGCATGTCCTTTTTGGTTTCCTCTGGCTGAGCGCTGACGTTCAGATCTCCAATCAAATCGTCCGTCAGCTGCAGACGCGCCGTCCTGGTGTTTTACAGAAAGCACATGGTTAACCGTTAGATTTAAGGCGAGACATGACAAGCAAAAACATAGATTTTTCATGCAGTGGTCAATTATATTTTATTTATAGAGCACTTTTCACAGACAGGAGTCACAAAGTGCTTTACAGTGCAGAACAGTCAAAACAAAATACAATTAAAACGCAATAAAAATGCACATAAAATGCAGTTAAAATACAATTAAAATACAACTAGGAACAGTAAAAACACTAGGTGCAGTCAGTTTGAATGCCTGCTTCAACAAGAATGTTTTAACATGGTTTTTAAATCTCAACAGTGTCCATGGTTTTACTCCTTTAATGTGTATTCATTCAAGCCGTTATAAAGAAAACATTAAAAAGATACATTAAGATCTTTATTTTATTGCCGTTTGTTTACCTGCAGCAGTAAGTTTCCTCCTAAATTAACCAAGAAGTTATCATTCTAACACAAAATGCTGAGTTTTGTCTGTCATGACCACTATCACCTATGTACATTAAACTGTACATTTATACACTTAGCAGTATTCTGAAGAGATTTACAGAAGGATTTGTTAATAAATCATTCCTGGCCTGATTTATGTGACATTTTAATCAGAGAAATATGTTGAAAATCAATGTGTTTAAAACTATGAATGATATATTTTCATTTCCTAGGTAATAAAAGCAGATATCCTAAAATTCCTCTAATTTTTTTCTTCATTTTGTGTGTCAACAAAATGAAAAAAGAATTTTGCTCCTGGCTATATGTTCATATCTATCTAACAAAAATATATGCAAAATCACACAAATTAAATGAGATAATGCCTAATTTGCATAATTAAATAATCAAAAACTTATAATGCTTTTTTTTCCTCATACTTGTGTAAGTTATCAACTGAGGAAGTTTCATGGTGATATCTATGATTTTAAAATTTGACCCTATTCATCTGGAGTGTCTCCCAGTGACAGAACATGGCCTTCTTACCATTCTGCGAGTTTGAGCTCATACAGTTCCCTACGCTCTCTGCGCCTCCTGTCCCGAATCGTTTCTCCTGCCAGCGTCTGCATGCTGATGATCAAAGTACCGACAGGAAGCCTGAGCAAAAAAAACAACAACACAAGTGTTTTAATCCAACTGCTTAGAGACTATAGTAGGATTAGCACAGGACGAGTACTACCTGTAGACTTCTGGTCATATGTAAGAATCACAGCAGTCATCTGATCGCATCCTCTATGAATCTGCCATGCCAGTAACTTGTAAAGTCAAAATTACACAGCGGTTTAACCCATAAAGGCCCAAACATCCACCATCTACAAAATATAAACTGTTAATCCCTGTAGATCCACTAGTACCGGTAAATAATTGGTGTAAATTACAGTTATTCATCTGTTCATGGTCATTCACATATGACCCATTTGGATGTTCAGAGGCTCAGTAGTTACCATGGAAACACCGTCATCTACAACATTGATTCCCCAGTAAAACCCATGGAGTATGATCAATGACAGTGAATGGATACACTGGGTTTATGTTCAATTAATGAAAGATTTTGCTGAAAAAGTCATATTTTCTTCAGTTTTTCTAAACTTTACCCTAAACTTTTATGAACATCTACATGATTAGTGAGTTTAATATTGGAAAAGACCTGATTTTCACTGAAAAAAAAAACAAAAAAACAACACAAAATAATATTAAGGGGCGGCTGTGGCACAGGTGGTAGAGCAGGTCGTCCAATGATCAAAGGGTTGGCGGTTCGAATCCCGCCTCCAACTGTCTGCATGTCGAAGTGTCCTTGAGCAAGGCACAGAACCCTAAAATTGCTCAGTGAGGCCTGATCGTGCCTGATAGTGACAGTCCACTAGTGTATGAGTGGCTGAATGTGAAGCTAGTAGTGTAAAACACTTTGAGTACCATTAATGTGTGAAAAAGTGCTATATAAGTACAGACCATTTACTATTTATTACAATAAATGGCAATAAACCACTTAAGGACTGTTAAATATAAAGAAAAATTTATTTGGGAAGTGCCACAAATGTCACACTGGATCCTTATGGGTTAATAACCCTATTTCATCAAACATGTGTCTTGTGGTAATATTAGTTCCATGTACAGTCATGGCCAAAAGTTTTGAGAATGACACAAGTTTTGTTTTCACAAAATTTGCCGCCTAATTTTTTAAAATTTTCTTACTTCCACACATTTCTAAGGTAAGTTGACAAATAATTAAAGGAATTATATCAGTTTCAATTATTGATTGATAAAAAAAAAAAAAAAAAAAAATCACATTTAAGCAAAGAATCCTTTTGTATTATTCCCTAAACTTTTGTCCATGACTGTAGATACTGATAAAGGTGAAAGTGTTGAATCAAATACAACCCCGATCCCAAAAAAAAAAAAAAAAAAAAAGTTATTTTATGGTACACTCACAAGTTCACTCTTACTTAACTTGGCAATCCACAGATCTCCATCCTCCAAAACTTCGAACTAGTAGAGGACAGTTTTCTATCAGATTTAGGGGTGTCAAGTTATGGAACATTTTTTCCTATATGGCAAATAAATGTTTAACTATAAAAAGTTTTAAATCATGTTTAAAATTTTTTTTAAAAACTGCCAACTCCCCGTTTTAAAAGAAAGGTCTTTTGTATGTGCAAGTACATTGAGTTCTCTTTGTTGGTATAAACATGTATATAATTCTTCCATTGAGCTCATGTGTTTTATATTGATTTGTATTACATAAATATTTATGTACTTTTTTTTTTCTTGAGGTGGAGGCTTCAGATAAGTCTATTTGGGCTTTTTGCCTCTTCCTGCAGTGTATTGTTTTCTTTTATTGTTCTTATGTTTTCGTTTTCTTTTATCTGTGCAAAAATAAACTACCATATTTTTCAGAGTACAAGTCGCACTTTCTTATATAGTTTGACTGGTCCCGCGACTTACACTCCAGTGCAACTTATAGTCCAAAAAATACGGTAAACTAAAGCCATCCACTTCCAGTCACCAGCGAATTGAGCATGCCCACCTCTACTTGTTGAAACTGTTGCTTTACTATTACAGCTTGCAGGAGCAAAGTTATTAGAGTACACATAACATGTCAAACAATTCCACAAAATTCATTTAATGAGATGTACTGTGGCCACAAGTATGGAATAATCACTGCCCAAAAACCCTCCCAGCTGTCCGATTCCAAAGTCCCGCCTTCCTCTGCAGCCCCAGTCTTCCCATCACACCTCAGCCACGTGCCCGGACCAGAGGACGATTCTGGGGCGAGATCTGGAGCATGATGTGCTTTCCGATTAGCTGCCTGCTTTCATTTCACTCCCTTCTGCCCCGACTGCACCTGGCATTGCCGGGGCTGTTTGCACACATCAAACGCTCCAGGTGGCTGGTCAGTCAGGCAGACAGCGAGAGGAAGAGGAGGAGGAAGAGGCCGTAACAGTATGAAGCCAACACGTGGAAAGAGGACTAGGGCAAAGCCAACACCAAGCTGATGATCACAGAGACTATCCAAACCAGCCCCTCGAGTCTGTTACACCATCAAATACCTCACACTCCATCTCCATTATATGATCAGATTCAAATGTGTTGGCTGTGTGCACTCAGCCGAAAGTGGCCAGTGGGGAAAGTGGGACAGAGTGGGTCGAAAAGGGCCGAGGAGAGAGTGGAGAAATGAGATGGAGTGAAGCTTCAACCGCATATGAGGACATGCTACATGGAGATGAGAGGCTGGAATAACAGACATGGTAGAAATGGAGGGGGACAGCTGCTGCCTTGGCCGGCCCCTTTGCTCTCGTACCAAAAACACGGCCCTCTGCGGTGCACATGAGTCCCTCTGGCACCCAGCGCAGAGTTAGGAGGTGAGGGCGGGGGGGTGGGGAGGAGGTTCAGCTGGGCGACAGAGGGTTGCTGGGAGGGGGCGCAGCTGGCTGCCAGAGAGCTCGCTGCTCTCAAGCATACGTGCATAAACGCGGACACACACAAGCATGAGCGAACAAGCATCGGAAATAAATGCAGGGATGTTCTGTGCCGCGGTGAGGAAGACCGAAAGAGTTGGAAACTGGGCAGAAACTCCCGGTAAACACAGCGAAAAAGTTGAACCGAGTGGGTGGTCATCAGGTGTGAACTCACAGGAGCCAGACTCACCCCAGCACTGCACCGATGATTGATCCAGCCACCAGCCCACGCAGACCCAGGTTCAGTCTGAAGAGGCCTCCCGTCACAGCTGAACAAGCACAAAGAGACACAATTCAACTTTAGTATTATTACCAGTGTCATTTCAATACAGAAAACCAGTTTGCAATAACTTTCTTTCAAATATTTTTATTGCAAAGCCTTATAATACAGACATCCCATGTAGTACACTGTGCTTCATTTTTAATAAACATAAACACACAATCAGCAACAAAAAGAAAACAATAAAGAAATAGCCAAAAAAACCAAAACACAATTGGACATCTCTCCTACTCCCCCAACCTCCAAACCTCCAAACCCCCTTCCCCAGTCACTGAAATAAATCAGGGTAGTACGACTGCTTATGTAGTGTATCTTAATTGTCCAACCTTTCCATGTATGACATCACTGGTTTCCAAATTTGTTCAAATTCTCCCAGTTTGTCATGAGGTGTGTAGGTGTGTATGTACCAAAGAGGGACAACATCTGATTCAGCTCCTGCTCACGTCTTTCAGAACACCTCATATTTTTTACGAGTTGGGTGTGGCCTGACCCAATTGTAAATCTCATCTTTTAATGAAATGATATTGAGCGTTTGCTTTATCGAGCAGCTTCTTATTCATAATCCACAGCTGTTTTATTCCAACACTGAGCCTGATTATACACACAGCCCATAACTGTGCCACGTGTCAATCACAGTCCCTGGATAAACAAAGGTAAAGAGTCTAAATTTAAAAAAAAAAAAAGTGTGATTGGTTCCATTGAAGCCCCATGTGACTCACCTCCAGCTGCAGCGTAATGACTGAGGGTGTATTTGTCTCTGTACACAGACAGCCCTGTGCTGATGGAACTTGAGTGGAAGTGGGAGGGAACAGAAACAAAATACAGAGAAAACCAAATTAGCTGAAGCCAGCTTAACAGCAACTTTTCAACAGATTCTACCAACTTTAAAGCTGCATATGACTTTTGTCGCCAATTTTTTTATTAAATCTATAAAACCCGAGTCGTAGCCCAAGTATCACAAATCCGTAAGTCTTTGCAGTTGATTGTTTGTCTTCCCTTCCCTTGCTATCTTGAACTGATAAATTCACCGGCACCTGTTTTGGACTCTTCTGGGACAGAATGTTTCGAATGGCCCTATCGTGTACGCCCTCACGTGGACAAACTGGGAGTTTCATCGCTGGCGCCTTGAAATGGCCGCGTGGCGACCTTGCAAGATTGA
>JAPTGZ010000013.1:7692892-7707593 GCA_029814645.1 Fowleria isostigma
ATGTAGAAAAAGTAGAAATTTTTGCAAAAAGCCTTGAAACTGGTGTAAAGTTGGAGAAAAATGTGCAGGTTTTATGTATTTTATGCAACTTTGCAAGTTTTTAAACCAATTTTTTATGTTTATTTCTTCCAATTTTGTTGTATTTCTTCTCTTTTAAACTTTATTTCAACAATATGAGGTTAGAAATACAAACACTATACAAGTAAATGAAAAGAACAATAATAATGTACATGTCATATATAGGTTATACATACACAGTGTGTGAAATTAACTATTTCCTCAAGGTTTGTCTTTATATGAGTCAAATGTTACCAGGATTTATGTCAGTTTAATATATTTACATGTTTAATGGGTTTGATTTAATGTAGAAAAAGTAGAAATTACTGCAAAAAGCCTTGAAACTGGTGTAAAGTTGGGTTATTTTTGAGAGAAATGTGTAGGTTTTATGTATTTTATGCAACTTTACAAGTTTTTGAACCAACTTTTTATGTTTATTTCTTCTACTTTTGTTCTATTTTTTCTTTTTTAAACTTTATTTAAACAATATGAGTTTAGAAATACAAACAGTACACAAGTAAATGAAAAGAACAATAATAATGTATGTTTAATAAAAAAGTTACAGTGTGTGTCAGGAATTATGTCAGTTTAATATATTTACATGTTTAATGAGTTTGTTTTCATGTAGAAAAAGGCAGCCTTTCCATGTATGCCTGTGTGCACATAATGAGATGCATATGAACAGTATTAAATATTGTACATGTGCATGTAATTTGCATTGTACATAGAGTGCATAAGCTCGAAATAAACTAATAAACGAAACCTAAACTAAACTAAGATGTAGATATAAAATAAGCAGTATGCAAAATCATATTTCCAATCAATTAACCTTGGGATTTATTAATCAGAATAAGGATTATGGTGATTATGGTGAGTTTGTGTGTCTTTCAGATGCACGGTTTTAAAGTGGGTTACTTCCTGTGTGTGTGTGTGTGTGTGTGTGTGTGTGTGTGTTTGAAAGTTGTGTAGTTGTGTGAATCTCAGCAGCCGGAGCTGTGGGATTTGGAACGACTTCAGATGAGTGAAAGCAACTCTTTGTCTGAGCAGATTCACTCTGTCCTGCTTCTCCTTCACAAAACAGAAGGCCGAGCTTGTTACTGAAAGATACAGTGTGTGAAATAATCTCCTAAACCAGTGGATGGGAGTCAAATCAAGCATGACGCCCGACATGGGGGCAGCGTTTCCAACCGTTGTTTTCAGTCTAAAAAGCACAAGAACGAGCCCGCAGATGGCTTTGATTGATAGCGCGGCAGACGTTTATGTAACTGCACATCTCTGGATTCGCTGACGGTTCTGATGAGTAACAACAGTTGCAAAAAAAAAAAAGGTGAAGTTCTCCCGATGAACCCTCCCGCATCCACCTGCTCCGTCAACTCCCCCATTAATATTTGAGTGATGCTTTTACATAAGTGCTTTCTGAGGTTAGGGCAGGAGACGTTTTGCATCTGTGTCCGGTGTTTTCTTGAAAATGCCATGAAAGGCTGATGGATTCTGAGTCAGACATGAGGCGACTTTGTGGAAAAAAAAAAAAAAAAAGTAAAAAAAAAAACCAACCCAGCAGCAGTTGTTTGGCATGGCGACCGCTGTGGATGTTCCTCCTGTGAGACGAGTCCTGGCCAAATCATTTCCACTAATGGAGACAACTCCCACTCAGAGCTCAGCTAATGTCTGCTCCTGCTTTTGCCAAACTGTGGGTGGTAAAAACTGATTAGAACGAGGCGGGCTGAGTGAGCAGCCTGGGCTTCAGGAGATGTGAGACCAACAAAATGCAGTGATATATGAGCAGAACAAAATGTCTATTTCATGCTCTCCTCTTATTACTTAACTATATTTCGGGGCTTAACCGCATTACATTACTAATATTTATCTTCTCTTCTATGTGATGGGATGTCGACAAAGTTCTATTTGCTTTAAACTTTTTTACAAAGGTGGTAAAGGTATATGTACAAGTACAGATTAGGGCTGCACGATATTGGAAAACACTGAAATTACGATTTCTTTGTAACCCTGCGATATATATATTGCGATATAAAAAATACTCAGGAGGATATAATAGCTGTGTGGTGCCGATGTAAATGGTCAAATAAATTAGTTGTGTTCCTCTGTTTGTGTCAACAGGTGTAAGACACTGTCAACACAGAACAAGTGTTTCAGTTTAATCCCTCTGTAGCCAAAAAAATTCCAGAAAACTGAGGTAGATTTTATGTTCTCGCACCAAGTCTTCGTTTTTGCCAATTTTCTTCTTTGCTTTCAGTGATTTTCTTCTTGTTTATAGTGATTTTCTTCTCCATTTTCACTGATTTTCTTCTCGATTTTCTTCTTTGATTTTCTTTCTTTATTTTGGTGATTTTGCTCTTCATTTTTGGTGATTTTCTTCTTTGTTTTTGGTGATTTGCTTCTTAGTTTTTGATGATTTTGCTCTCCGTTTTCAGTGAATTTCTTTGTTTTTGGTGATTTTTGCTCTTCGTTTTCAGCATTTTCTTCTTTTCTTTCCGATTTTCTTAGTTTTCAGTGATTTTCTTCCTCATTTTATATACATTACACACAATGTTACATAGACATGTGGTAACAAGCAGAATATTGTTAAAATTGCACATTTCAGGTTGTTCAATCTGTTTTTATTTATGTATTTATTTGCATTTTATTGTGAAAGGATAGTTTAAGGATAGTTTGTAGTAGTAGTAGTTTTTTCACTGAAACTTTTTCCACATAATTTTTCAAGGAAAAAGTGTGTAGTTGTCATTATTTCTAGGTCATTATGTTATTATTTTACTTGAAATCACACTGGTCTGTATGTGGAACCTTAACTAAAATGATTTTGACAACCGTGACTGTTCATGTCTTCAGTGTCATTTTTGCACTTTCATCCTGCGGGTCGGAATGGAACCTTTGCCGCATGTTTGACGAATCCAAAGTGTATTTGTGTTGAAATGTAGGCACTAAAAGGAATAAAGTTGTGAAGAAATGACACTTGAAAGCTCTACTGAAGTACGGCAAAGAAATATTTGTACTCTGCTTCACCTCTGCGTTCATAAGTACTTGTTCATTAGTTGTTTGTTTTTTTATTATACCTCCAGCAAGTCTCACATTATCTCTTTTAAGCCATTTAAGTGCTTACGAGCCAATCCCTCTGACATTTACCAATATTTTTTAAGCTCACACCTTCAACTCGTCGTGATTCAAAGTGTCTCCAGGCAAAATCCTGGAAGGATGATGCAGCGTTTTACATCCATACAGTATAACGGGAAAAAAGAAAAAGATCCGATTCTCAAGAGATAAGGATGATCACAAAAAACACATGACTCAACTCTGAAAGAAGCTGTTTTGGCGGCGTTCCAGTTTTCTGGGCATTCGATTTATAATTTATACTCTTTCAATTTGTATCCCTGCAAATTTAATTGGCCTTCATCCAAATGAGAGCACGGGAGGGAGAAGGGCTGAGATCAGGCTGTATTCAACACCGGACAGATTGACTGAGTTTAATAAGGCGGGGAAATTATTTTTCATGCTTTTTGAGGATTAAAGCTCTTCTTTAAAAAATCAATCCTTCAGCTTACTTGCCATGCATATTGTATTCCCTCCTAGGACTGAACTTCACACACACACGGGGCAGCGATGCGACCGTACCTGCTGTGACAAGGCGTAGCCGATGACAGTGTCCCCCTGAGGGACGTTCCAGGTCACCATGGCCGAGTCGGCCCTCAGCTGGGTCACGGAGACGTTGACCGGGGCCGATGGCACAGCTGTGGAAACAAATACCACCAGGGACGGTCACTGACAGCGTGTCACACAAGGCTCTGTCCTTCTGCACATGCATGGACAAACAGTTGGATGTGTAATGACTCCACATATGTAGACAGACAGGATTCATATCCCTTTAAAGCCCTGGTGTTCTGTACAGACGTGTCTCAAACAAATGTCGTCAGTCTCTGAATACTATACATCATTATGCAGTATTCATAACCCTTAAGAGTCTGTCTACATTTTGGCTATTTTTGAATACATTTGAGTTTGACTTCATATTTTTCGTTAAAAAGCTGTATACCTCAACCTTTTTGACATCTTTTTTTCAGCACAACCTCAGTGTGACTTTACAGTTACTGTTTTCATTTGACATACTGTATTAAAACACACACACACAGTTAGATTCTTCACTGTTTTTTATCAGAAACATTTTGGATAAACCACTTTTACATCTTTCAATAAATATATAAATTGAAAACTTAAAAAAAAATCACAAATCTAGAAAACAACAAACTTATACAAAACTACTTTCGCAAAACTGCAGGCAATGCCTCAGGCACTCTTTAGGAAAACTAAATAACTATTTACAAACTAATCTGATATCACAACATGATGCCACAAACATGTTCAATGAACCATTTTTTACGGCTCAGAAAACTGTATAGAGACGTTGAATTTAGTGTTTATTTCCAACAAGCAATGCCCAAATATTCACCAATTTAAACTGTTCTATAAACAAATGGTCTGGTCTCAGTGTAAAGATAGAGGGTCTTAATAGTTGTGTTACTTCAACATTCTTTTTCAATGTTTTATTATGTTGACGTGTATCGTTCCTCATCTGGTTGGTATATATTATCCTTTACCTTCTGGTATGTAATTATTATTACTATGTAAGTAACGGTGAACTGTAACCCATGGTAACACTGTCATGAACGGACATTGTTTCTAGTTTTTTTTTTTTTCTTGGGTTCCACACATATTTGTTTCTATAATGTAAATACTGTTGAATGATTATTATTGTCTCTATAGAACTATTCGTTCATTGTCCTGTTGTGAAGTTTATAGACAAGGGAAAGTATTGAAGCTTCATTATGTCAGTTATTGATGAGAAATAGGGTGGGATTAAATAAGTTTTTCTGGTTTCCACGTCTTTTTGAGTATAAATGAATTTGATTTATTGAACTTGCATGTATTTTGTTGAATGTCTTTTCATTATCAGATACTGTTGTAAGCAGGTCATTTGTATTGTTTATTCATTTGCTTAAAATAAAAAAAAATGAAATAAAATAATCCCACACATGCGCAGTACACAGGAGGGCAAAAGCACAGCTCCCACAAATAAAACTTAACTAAAGCAACCACTGCTGTCATCGTTTTAGAAATATCTGCTCAAAAAGGAAAATCAAAGACATAAGTAAGACTGGTTTAAATCACCTTTGTGCTGATGATCTCGAAAGGTACAACGCAAACCTAACTGTATCTAGCGAAAAGCTTCCAGACCCGTTTCACAAACTGTGAGTTCTGTCACCACTTGCATTATGGAGCTGAGAACCACATCTGTGTTGAATCCACTCTGTGTCATCAGTGTCATAACCTGAACTCACACTGTTAAAAAGATGAAGACTACGCATCCTTTATCTGTCCCATGTCTGGTTGTCGGTCTTTTCTTTGAGCGTCCACTATAAATGTTTCTAAACCACAAGTAATGGACTGGGAAGTACAGTATGGTGCACCAGATAAAATTGCTTGAGTAAAGTAAATCAATTCTTGAATGTCACTATAAATGTGTCTTATACACCCCCCCCCAATCATCTCCATGTCAGACCCGTGTTCCTCTGTTTCCCAGTGTCCGTCTTCCTCTTCTCCCATTTCTCCATTGCTGTTTCTAAGCAGTTCTTCTGAAGGTTCATCATACCTTGAATTGTCAGAGTCTGGGTCTATAATTATCTTTAAGGTTTCTGAAACTGCCGACATTCTCCCATTCAAAGTGAATGGTGCTGTATACATTGTTATGGGATAGCGGGGATTCCAGTTGAAAGACTTTACAACCGGTCCTTTATTTATCCGGAAAAGCTGCTTCTTTGTTTGTTTGTTCAAGGCTGTGGAAAATTTAATTTAATTTAGTGCAGTCTTTTGACAACTTCATGGCTAAAACCAATGCAAGGCGCCAGAGGAGCACATTTTCTTTGCATCACTCATCAATGTGTCTATGCAATAGTTTAAAAAAAACACTCAAGTTTTACATGACACCACACGTAATTAATTGCTGTATTTCACTTTTGTGCCCTAGAAGTCCATTTTTACCGTCTCTTCATGCACCAAACTGATGCTGAATTTCTGAAGATTCTGTCTGGTTTTACTCAGCCTTTCAACACAATTGACTTCACAGTTTTACTTTGACTTCTGCACTTTCTGCACAAGTTGAAAGGAAGAGTCAGTAAGGCTCCGTCTGCTGCTACGTTATCTTAAATATAATTTAGTCCAGGGATTCTTAAGGTTAAGGTTGAGTTCTCAAAGGTTTACCCACTGGTTGACTTTGATCTACAATTTGAAGGCCGTTTCCATTTTTCTTTTTCCCTACAGAAAATACCAGCTCTTGGTCTCATTTCCATCCAATTACTAAATTAAAGATGAATCTTCTTTGAATAATGCTGGCTGTTCCACTTTTACACATGTTTATGATAAAAGACTGTGTAAATGAGTCATCAGGAAATGCTGTCTACTGTGATAAGGTCTTGAAAAACTTCTCAGCTAAATTAACTTATGAACCCCCCCCCCCAGGGATAAATACAGTTAATCTCTAACTAGAAGTGTTACTATTATGATACCATCAATATTATGGGCAATTTTGATAGCATCATATCATGAGTTTACTCCCACTTCTAATAAACCCCCCCTAACACAAATCATTTGGAGGAAAAAGGATGCATCTAAAAAGATCAATATATAAAAGATTTATTTATTTATTTTTCAGAAAACACTGCTGCTAAAAAGGCAGAAGTGTTTGCTATCTGTTGTGGTCTTTTTTACACTCTGGTCCACACTCATAGGACACGTCTCAGGTGAAAGTCATGCACCTTAACGCAAGTTGCATCCCATTATAAAACTGAAAAAAAGACAAAGTCTGTTCTGAGCGACTGTAGAGGTGACCTGCTCAATCTGTAACTGTACAGCAAAGAAAACACAACAATTCTCATTTTCAGCTGCCTATACAGTGATTAAAAGGAACCAGTTATTTATGAATATTATACCCCATTTGTGTAATTAGATTGGAACTTTAATGTTGCACAGCATACAATATTTCATTTCTTTATCCTTTGCCATAATATAAATCATGTCACCGGTTCTGTAGGCTGAGGTATCTTTAGTTATCCAAAATGATTTACTCTATTTCATTAAATTACTATTATAATAACTCATATGGATTATACAACGGCTGTCATCACCATGTCGGAGAAGCCAGTCTGAAGTACTCAAGTGTCACTATCATCCCTGTATTTATGTAAAAACTGAGCCAGAAGTTGATTTAAGCTGCTTGTGTTTTTTGATGTTTTTCCCCCACACTGTAAACTGAAGCGTCCGCCCACTGTTTGTGGAGCACGTACCAAATATTCAACCCCGAAGCTGCATGTTTCTTTGTGCAAAGCCCCTCGAGAGTCCGAGTAAGGTTCAGCATCAAAGTTTTATGTCCACAGGCTTGTACAATCCAGTTTTCAACACAGAAACATATTTCAACTGGGAGAGTTTTTAAAAGTGATAAGATTTCTACTACCTGTGTTATTATGTTTGGATGACTTGTGTCCATAAATTATATAAAATGTTCCCAGCAATTCAGAGAGAAAAAAATAGTTTTATTCAATTTAACAGCCCATTTCATTTGGGTGCCGGTCTATGGTATCATAGCTAAAATACCTAAAAAATGATGATAGTTAACTTTTAGCCTACAAAGGAATCATGTAAGAATGTCCACGTAACTGTAATTTACAGCAGAAATACATATATTTACAGCCTGCCTCAAGACATGGTTCTGGTCTCTACAGCTGATTACTTTGACAACAGTCTACTCTAAAAGGCTTAAAATTATGATTAATTGCAGACACAGCTAGTGACAAGTGAGGTCTGCTAAAGTCCTCTACATGGTTGACCTCAGCTGCTAAACTGAACATTCAGTTTCACAAACAGTTGACTTTACTGTAATTGTGGTTGAGGACGTATACTAACAACACTGTCAAAGGACTTATGAAGTTTACAGGGACTTAATTATAATATCTGGCTCATTATCTTAATTTAGCTACATTAGCTAATGTTAACATGAATTCTTATTGGATTATATGGCATGTTAGCTTGCCTGCTAATTAAGCTTGCCATTAGCATTGTAGCATTGGTGTTTTTGTAAGTGGGCGTTGCCTTGGTGAGTTTCATTCACAGACTGTGATTAATGGACACAAAAAACAAAAGTCATCTATTGATTTCTGAACTGCTGTTTTGAAGCCACTGTTACCATGCTTTTGTAGCTGGAAGTGACCATATTTGTACAAAAGTTGAAAAGGTGTAGAAAAGTAAAGGGTCAGAAAGATCTGTAAGGGATTATGGCTGACAGGAGCATCAGTAAAACAGTAAACAATCACACTTTAACAAAGTTATTTTTACAGTCTTGTTAGTGGAACATATAAAGACAACTACAGTTAAAAAAACTTGGACAATGTTGATTTTTTTCAGAAATTTAAGGTTTGCATGTACTTGTGTACTTTTATGAAGTTTGTGCTGAGCTCTATCATGCCCAACATTACTCTCATTTATTTATATCAGACTTGGAAGTGATTTCTATGCAGATGAATTACTTACATTTTATGCAAAAAACAGAAGTGAATCATCTGCATAGAAATAATTCCTAGCATTGCATCTAGTGATGTCTAGTGATTAGCGATACCGATCCGAATACAATATTTACAAATACTGTCTGGAAAATCTAAAACAAATAGCTATATAAAATTACAACTTCATGAAGAATATATGACATGCGAGTAATTATTGTTTAATTATTAAGTACTATTATAAAAATGAAAACAACAAAAACACTGAACATGTAACCCTTCAACAAAAGCATCCAACATTGACACTTTCCCTGATTTACGAGTTTTTGTTTAGGGAATATTTACTGTTGTCCCCTTTAGTCTGTTCCGTTTTTTGCTCAGTGCAGACTGAGTCAGAGTTGACTGACTGAGAAGCACGATGCAATACACACTTGCCAAGGTGGAAGAAAAAGTAGTTCCCACCGACCGTGTGTCATTTGGACAAGATCTCAGTAATTTAGTTACTTTGCACCAAGGTTATAATCATTAACAAAAACTAATGAAATAACAAAAACTAAAATTCAAAAACATTTTTGTTAACTGAAATAAATAAAAAGGATAATTTCAAGAAAAAAATGTAACTAACAAAATCTCTTGTGTGTGTTTACAAAACTAAAACACACTGAAATTATAGATGAAATGTCTTTTGTTTTTGTCAATCAATTTATAAGCCTTTTGGATTGGTATGAAATAGATTTATTTCGCTATGTTCTTCAGCAGTAAGTAAATCTATCTATCTATCTATCTATCTATCTATCTATCTATCTATCTATCTATCTATCTTTCTAAATGGTATCCTTTGAGTTTTATTACACACTACTTTGATCTTTTTGAATCCTGCACCTGACAAATAACCCAAAATATGAAAAAAACTAATACTAAAACTAATAAAAACTAAACTAAAACTAAGCATTTATGGAAAAAAGGAAAACTAACAAAAACTAGCAAACCCACAATAAAAACTAATTTAAACTAACTAAATTAGAGAAAAAAAAGTAAAAAAGAAATAAAACTAAACTATAATTAAAAATGCAAAACTATTATAATAACTGTGTTCCTGATATACACTATATTGCCAAAAGTATTCACTCACCTGCCTAGACTCATATATGAACTTAAGTGCCATCCCATTCTTAATCCATAGGTTTAATATGACGTTGGTCCACCCTTTGCAGCTATAACAGCTTCAACTCTTCTGTAAATAGTATTTATTTATATATTTTGATTTGTCTTTATTGTGAATTTTGCTCTTGTGTACTTTGTACTATAATCTTGCTGCCGTAAACCTGGAATTTTCCCTTGTGGGACAAATAAAGGAATATCTGATCTTCAACTCTTCTGGGAAGGCTTTCCACAGGATTTAGGAGTGTGTTTGGGTGAATTTTGGCCCATTCCTCCAGAATCTCATTTGTGAGATCACACAGTGATATTAGACGTGAACCTCTGGCTCTCAGTCTCTACTCATTCATCTAAAAGTGTTGTGTGGGGTTAAAGGTCAGGACTGTGTACAGGCCAGTCCAGTTCATCCATGTCTGTGTCTTTGTCCGCTGGTGCAGTCATGTTGGAACAGGAAGGGTTAGAATAGAAAGCCTCTTGGTCTGATGAAGCAAGAGACTTTGGACAATTCCATGCTCCCAGCTTGGTGGTAACAGTTTGGGGATGGCCCCGTCCTGTTCCAACATGACTGCACCAGTGCACAAAGTAAGGTTCATAAAGACATGGATAAGGGAGTTTGGTGTGGATGAACTTGACTGACCTGCGTAGAATTCCTGACCTCAACCCCACAGAACACTTTTGGGATGAATCAGAGCAGAGACTGGAGGAATGGTCAAATATTCCCATGAACACACTTTTCCCAGAAGAGTTGCAGCTGTTCTACCTACAAAGGGTGAACTTATGTCATATTAAACCTATGGATCAAGACTGGAATGGACCTTAATCTCATGTGAGTCAAGGTAGGTGAGCAAATACTTTTGGCAGTATAGTGGAGATAGACTACATGGAACACGGTAAAGCAAACTATTACGTGATCGAAAACAAATTTATTTTAGCGAAACAATGTCTTCATTTTGAATGTCTGGGGTCACCAGAAATTAGTGATGTTAAAATGGGGCCACGAACCAAAAAAGGTTGGGAACCAGTGCTTTAGTTATTATCAAATCCATCCTTGTCATTGACACATTGTTCTATTTGAATAAAATGACCACATATGTGCGTGTTTGTGTTGAAGGTCTATGGTTCAGCATCACCAGGTTCTATCAGAACTGTGTCACTGATTGGACTAGGACAGAATTTGGTCTGGAATTAGAAGGAACTGAGTCACATACCAACAACTGGATAATTTTAGCATTGATAAGGAACATTTTTATTAACAGATGAAATTGGTATTTCTTTAGATGAACCAGAAACATTGAAATATGGTTATAATGCTGTCCACCCATATTACATGTTTGTCGATATGATGGAGCCCTAACATGGACAATCTGAAACATCTGGACAAATGTTTGTCATTTCAATAATAACATCCTGTTTGAGTTGAACATGAACTGACTTATAAACTCTGACCTCCATTAAAGACGTTCAGGGTCATCCGTTTGATACTTCTGTTCTCGACAGGTTCTATTAATCCTGATAAAACATGTTTGATCCAATTCATCACAGAGTTGATGTAGATTCATTTAGATTCAATATCCTTCATTTTTAATCTATATTAATAGTGTTTGACCTTTAACCTTCTGACCTAAAACCTGAACCAGTCTTGAGGACTACAGTGACTCATGTGGTCAGATGTTCCTCCTTTGATTCTCAAGAATTTGTCCAGTGGTTCTGACCCATGTCCTGTTTCTGTCCAGACCTGTACCTGACCCAGTCCGTCCCGGTCCTGGACCGACCCCCAGACTCTCTGACCTTCTACAGAGACTGGATCAGTCCCAACAAACCCTGCATCATCAAGGACGCCTTCAGCCATTGGCCGGCTCTGACCCGCTGGACTCCTCAGTACTTGAGGTAAACAGGCTCCGCCCACTCACACCTGATTACATGTACAGTGTACATGTGTGTGTAATTACCACTGTACATGGAATGCATAAGCTTGAACTAAACTAAACTACAGGAAGTAATCAGGAAGTGACCCGTGTCTTCGTCCTGCAGGGAAAAGGTGGGGTCAAAGGTCATCAGTGTGGCGGTGACTCCTAACGGATATGCCGATGCCGTGAGTGCCGACCGCTTCGTGATGCCTGAAGAACGACGCATGAGCTTCAACTCAATCCTCGACATCATCGAGGGGAAGGTAAGTGGACCAATCAGACGCGTGGGTGGGGTATGCGATCAGCCGCGGGTTCCTCATGTGTAACTTTGTTTCAGGCGGATAAACGAGGCGGAGTCTTCTACGTCCAGAAACAGTGTTCCAACCTGTTGGAGGAGTTACCTGAGCTCACCGCCGACCTGGAGGCACACATCCCCTGGATGAGCTCCGCCCTCGGTGAGCACCGCTACTGAGCACACTCACTGCACCAGGTTTAGTCCATACAACAGAACCAGAATCAGAACCTGATCCAATCTTTTATTAGTTCTGTGACTAATACAAAAACACAAACGACCTTTGACCCCAGACTCACAGTCCGGCTGAAACCGGAGAAGATCCAACCCTGAACCACCCTGGGTCTCAGAAGATCCAGTGCCGGTCCAGGTCCTGGCACAGAGTCCTCATGGTCCGGCCCATCTTCCTGGGGGTCTGGACCCGGGTCTCGTAGGTGAATGTGTCGAAGCCTTGGTGTCCTCGTCCCGGTCTGAAGGCGAACAGCTGATCCTGTT
Source organism: Fowleria isostigma (assembly GCA_029814645.1). Lineage (NCBI taxonomy): Eukaryota > Metazoa > Chordata > Actinopteri > Kurtiformes > Apogonidae > Fowleria > Fowleria isostigma. Next base: position 7,705,360 of record JAPTGZ010000013.1, read on the forward strand.
TGAACTCGGACACGAAGCGGGCCACGTCCTGCTTCCAGCGGCGAGTTGAGGTCTTCAGTCGGGTCAGGTACTGGGCCAGGGTGGGGTGTCCGGATGAGGACAGGAGCCGGTCCAGGTGCTGAACCTGTGGTCCGGCCAGCTGAGCGCTCTGGTCCACCTGCTGAGGCCTGAAGCTGCCTTTACCAAACTCGATCGCACCTGGACCCAAACAACAACAGTCACAAACCAAAACCAAAACCTGGTCCATGTTGGTGGTGGAGGTTCAGATGCACCTCCCTGACCTTTGAACTCATTGATCATCAGCTCCGTCAGCAGATCCATGCTCACATTTCCTCCTGCTGTTCCTTGAGGATTCACGACCCGGTTCCACTTCAGGTCCTGCCTCACCCGGGCTGGGTAGAACCCTTCGATGCCTGTGGAGACACCATTACTATGACGACAGTGTTAGGTTTGAGGTGATCAGACATTTGTTTTGGAGTTTACCTGTGAGCATCTGGTGGAGGCTGCTGAACAGTCTGGGGTGGTTCCTGGTCCAGAGCAGAACCAGGTCCATCCTGCAGAAGTCCGTCATGGACTCGCCGTCCCCCTCCTGGATGGCGTCCCGTCGGGTCATGTGATACAGTCCCTCCCACACCACAGCCTTTGTGTAGTTCAACAGGAAGTCATCGCCTTCAGACACCCTGGAACAGGCGTCGCAACAAAACCAGGAAGCTGAGGAAACACCGTTGGCCCAATCAGATCTTCCCATTTGGACACGCTCTCTAACGTTCTGCCTGTAGGGGGCGACTGTGGTCTGCAGGGTTCTCCTGGATGTTCTCCAAGGGAGCACTCATTACCTCCGGTTCAGGTCAAACATTAGCGTGTGCTGCTGTCAGCTGTTATGCCTGTGTGGGCATAATTACTTTGACGTGTCTATAGACACGTTGAATGTTATTGTTTATTTCTGGTAATCCTGCACATGCTCAGTAGACTGGAGGGCAAAAGCACTGCTCCTCTTAATACAACTTAGCTAAAGCAACCACTGTTGTCATTGTTTTGGAAACATCTGCTCAAAAAGGAAAATCAGAGTCAAAAGTATGACTAGTTTAGATCACCTTTGTGCTGATGAGTGTGAAAGGTACAACGCAAAGCTACGGGATTTAGTGAAAAGCTTCTACCTGATGAGCTGTGGGTTCTGTTACCAGTGGAAAAGATTTTCACTTCTTGCCGTGCTGCATTTTTAAAAATAACTGGTATGGTTTCTCAGTGTCAAGAATGGAGAGTCCAGTCTGGGTCAGAACAGTCCCAGACAACAGAATCCCTGATGGTGGGCTCCACCTGCGTCCCACACCCGAGGGCGGGTCCCTCAGTGGAGCCCTGCTAGTTGGATTTATTTGTCTGTATTGTCATCAGTGTCATAATCTAAACTCAGTGTCTAAAAGATGAAACGAGGCATCCTTTGTCTGTCCCATGTGTGCTTGTCTGTCTGTTCCTTGAGTGTCCACTATAAATGTGTTGTATATCGTCCTCCTGTCTGATGGTCCCCCCCCGCTGTCATCTTCGTGTCGGACCCGTGGTGCTCCGTTTACCGTGTCTGTTTTCCTCATCTCCTATTTCTCCTCCTGTCTCTAACATTCTTCTGGAGGTTCATCATACTTGAATTGTGTCCATCCATACTCATCCTTCATTTTTCTTAATCTATGGCTGTTTCCTGCAGGGTATTCTCTGCTGTTATATCTGGATAGCGAATATTCAAGTTGGAAAAATTTACATCCTTCCTTACATTCATTTATCCTTCATTTAACCAAAAAAGCTACTTTTTTTGTTTGTTGGTCCATTGACTATATTTAAACACTGCAGGATGTGTGATACCCTCCAGTCTGAGACGGAGCAAAGAATCACATGCGCGTGACGTCACTCGTCAACCGGTCTGTAACGTGATTGATTTGATGCAGCAGAACTTAATTCTGATTGGCTGTTCTTATGTCTGTCAAAACATGGACCAATTAATTCTATCCAAATTGTATTGAGCTTGTCTCATATTTCTATGTAGGAAAAGTTATTTTGTGATACAGTCATGAAAAAGATTATTCCACTCAATGTTTTCTTCAATTTCTTGTTCATTTTAATACCTGGTCCAACTAAAGGTAGATTTATTTGGACAAATATAATAATAAAAACAAAAATATCTGATAGTAGTTTAATTTCAGAGCTGATATCTATCCATTTAACATGGTTTTATAGATAATAACCAA
>JAPTGZ010000013.1:7757244-7767792 GCA_029814645.1 Fowleria isostigma
AAACTGTAAATGCTATGCTTGGGTCTGAATTCTTCATTCATTCAACTCCACAGGTCCATCTTCAACCCTATTTTTGAGTCATGACACGAAAAAGGTTGTTTTGAGCTCTGGCCCTTTAAATGCAAATGAGCCTCTTCACGCCCCACTCACTCCAGGTTGTTGACTGTGCTGCTCTGTTCTGTTCAGCCACTTGTGTTCGTTAATAAAACCAACAACTGAACATTTTAGGTAATCAGCTCGAAGTCTGCTGCTGCTGACAAGGAGAAATGTTCGGCAAGTGTTTTGACCTTATATGGGCAAATATTGTAATGTAACTAGTTATAGATGTACCAAATTAAGAAGGAATTAAAACAGGTTGTAGAAATCACTTGATTTTTGCCAAAATTAATATAAAGATAGCTCTGGAGTACCTGGAGAGTTCACATTCAAACTTTATGAACAATTAGGGTCAAATACACAAATAAATGAACCAAAGACTAATAAAAGTGGGTTTAATAAAATATGACCCCTTTAAATGATACTTAATTCTCTAAAACATTTGTGGGTCTTGTAACTCCAGCTTTATGCAAACTGTCTGACTTGTGTTGAATTTTTAAGTAGCTGCTGAAAGTAATTCAAGATGCCAGGGTGGATGTAGAAGAGCAGCTGCCAAATAAATACCATCAGTTTGTACATTTAAACAGCCAGGCTGCAGAAATACATTTACTACAGATTAGAGATTCAACTTTCTGACATTTCCAACAAAAGACAAACTTCAAAGTGTTGTTATCTTGTCTGGTACCTTTGCTCCTCCTTGCTCTTTCTAATCATTTAATTCATCACTTATCTGTTAAATGTGGGATGCTGCAGTTGTGTGACTGCAAAAGACGAAGAAAAATAAATAATACTTAATTTGTCAGGTATTCACATTTACATTTCAGCATAAATAATGGAAAGGAAAGGATGCAGAAAAATAGGATTGTCTTATTTTATGTACATTGGTCAAGTGATGAAAGTTGCTGATGTGATTTGTTTGCAATAGGTTGAAACGTGCACTTTCAAAGTGATTGGAATTGTATTACATTTAGTTTTATCCACAAAGAACCTTAAAACATCAGTAATAAACAACAAAATCACCCTAACATAACACAACAAGGCTAAAGTCTCAGTAGATGATGAACAGTTAGCAAAAATGCAATAAATAAATCTATCACATCATATGATTGTTTAGATGCAGACATTGAGATTATCCTGAGGGAGTGACCACTACAGTTTCCAAGAACACTAAGTTAAGTGTCATCAGCATAAGCAACCAAATCTTACAAAGTCTTACAAATGACCCAAATTAGATGCTGATTTACAGCCTGGGTTGGACCAATAAGGTTTAATTTAATCTAAGATTACGTCTAATCAGAGTTCAGCTAAATAAATCCATGTAATATTAAGCAGAGCAGTGTTGCACAATTTACAAGAACCGTAAGTTCAGTCAGATGTTGCCATTATCCTTGCATCAAAATCTAGTCATTCAGGTCCGCCAGTGAAGAGCACTTATAGGTAAAATATGTTTTGTGAGGTGACAGTGGCCTTGTCTGCAAAAATTATAGTTCCCTCTTAAGTGCAAGTAGATGTTTATGTAAAATTGTTCTGTAATGTTGTTTTTGAGATGTGTGAATAGGTAAAATTACATATGTTTAAAATGTAATGCAGACTGAGATGTGTAGATGCATGTATATTGATCTAAACCTAAATTAAATGGGCCTTAATCAATATGGTGATATGATTACCTAAATTAAACTTCATTAATTAACCCAGTAAGACCCAATGCGACTTTTTGTGGCACTTCCAAAGTATTTTTTTTTTGCTATATGTAATTTTTCCTTCAGTGATTGATGATCTATTATAATATTATCCTCTGTATTTTGCACTTTTTCAGTGAAAATCCAATATTTTACTATATTTAATTTACTGATCATGTAGATGATCAGTAAATTGATCAGGTTAAACTGAGGATTATCATATCACAGAGAAAATGGAAGAAAAACTGACTTTTTCAGTGAAATGTATCATTAACTGAACATAAACCCAGTGTGTTCATCCACTGACATTGATCCAACTCCAGAGGGAGTTCATTCGAAAGTTAATTATGTTTCAAAGTAATATCATCAACCCTGTCTGTGAGAGAAAACCGTCTGAGTATCCAGCTGAAACAGTTTAGATCATAAGGATAAGGATTGATGTTCATTTAATACCTGGTTGTTGTCTCGCTAACAGATGTTCAATAGTTATATGCTGATGGCTATTCATGGAAAATCAACATTGACTGTGGAGGCGAGTGAGGCACAAAAAACTCAATACATCCTGTCAGTTTTCTACTCACATGATGTTCCTTGCATTTATTTATTTACTTCCTTTTTTTGGGGGTCGGATCAAGTTTATAAATCCAAATAATTACCACTTGTAATTATTACATTCGACTTTCACACATTTCTCCCACTGTGGGTCAGCTCGGACCACTTTGGCGGCCACGCTCCTACACTTCAACAATCAGTCGAATTGACTTTCGCTGCGATCCCCCCTCACTCTCTCCTTCACGCCCTTCTGCCTCCATTAGGACCCTGGCACCCTGATAGGAGACATGGGTGGCTACGAGGGCAACCTCTAGTAAGGGCGGGGTGGTAATTGGGGGCCTGCGTTGGCTGGACCAGCCTGGGTTCATCACCTTGCTGGAGGCTATGGTTGGGAAAGGGGGGGCTAGGGAACTTATAGGACCATGTTGGCTTCCTGACCCCTTTAGTGTGCCCATAATCTGCCATCTTGGTCCTGAACTCCCAGAGTGTACCTCCTCTTTCCTGATCAGGAGCTTCCCCGCATCTTCACCGGTAAGCAGTTTGACCTCTAACCCATGGACACGCTTCATTAGCCTCATTGGAAATGTTTGACCCCTGCCATCAAAACAAGAGGAAGGAACTCTTTCTGATAATAGCAAGCTTATTATAGTACTGAAAAACGACATATAATCCGTCAAACCACTATTGAATGCTCAAAGGGCTGAGGACAGAGCGCATTTAGCACTAATGAAGATTTACTCAATTATACAAGAATATTATGTAAAGTAGTTTTTGTCAAGGGCTAGCACCGCTCTTGGTTTTGGTTTTTGAAGGTGAGCCAACAGTGTCATTCGAATATAAAGCAGATTTCGTCTGACGTGGCGCTCTATTTTACCCCACACACTCATTCTTTGCCTTTTATGATTCAATGTGGAGCAAATTTAATGCTCTATTTGTACTTTATCCCATGGGCCATTTTACAGTCGGATGCGTAGGTGGAGTCATGGTTACATTTTGCATTGTATAGGTACAGCAACTAAAAGCATATGTTCTATTACATTACATAGAGTCCTTTTTTTGATATAGGTCTAAGAGGATTTAGAGTGGTCAGCATCTGTGCCTAATGAAAACAATTGACAATGAAGTAAAACATGTTCTTCATTGTCTGCACTGCCACTAATCCAGACAGCATTGCCCCACTGTTTGCTTTCCCCTGTCAACCTCCTTAAACACAGTGTTCTGCGACTGCTGCCGTTCAACCCTAATAATGTCAGATTAAGCTCTGCACAACTGTCCATCTGACATGAGGGTTGGATTTATGCTGGATTGGAAAATCTGGGATGGGATGCCTCCAAAGCTCTGTAATTCTGCACGTACACACTCATAGACTCACACTGAAGCAGATTAAAAAGCAGAGGAACAGAACGACTGGGGCTATGGGCGTCACAGTGGTGTGTATGCACACTGTTGGGGTTGTCTGCAGGCCTAACCATGGATGTGATGTTGGCTTCTTGAAAAACCAAGTTCCTCAGGTGCTCTTGATTGCTGCCCATAAATGATTGTTTTTACGATCTAAGACAGAATTTTTGAGCAAGTAGGTCTTGTTATTTTATTGTGGATTGTTATCATTGATGACAAGGACAATAGCTCGGTGGGTCTGGGGTGCTCAACCCTCCTCTGGGACAGATGAATGCCCTGGAGGCTACAGTTCTGATTCAGACCACCTCATCCCCAGACATGCCCCCACAATGCCCGTGTGCCTCGCTGGGCATGCGTTTCCTATTGTTGCAGCTGAAGGAAGGGGGGGGTCTTCCAGGGCGGTGGGTGATGGTCACCCAGATTACACATCATCATACGGCCTATTTACACTTGACACCAAACAGTATGGCAAACAGAGCATCGCACCACATGAAACCGAAAACTGCGGTCACCGAGGATGCCAGATAGTTACGTTTCGTCATATAAGAGGTTCGTCACATGCTCGGCTGGTTGCTCATGTGACTTGTTGGTATGAACCAATAGGGTGGCATGGTTTGTCCTGGGCAGAGCGAAAAGAAGAGGGGGAAAAAAATCATTTGCCTTTGCGATATTTAATCTTGCAACGCCGAAAGTGGTCATCAGCTACCATATCCTGCGCTACATCAAGGTAAACTCTTTATTTTTAATTATTCTATTGAAGAAACATTTGCTTAAGTTTTTAGAATTTTTCCTAGGAGGCAATTGTTTATATACAAATTTAATAAATTTTTAATTCTGAGCAAAAATATAGTCTTTAACTTGGTATTTCTGTTTGCAAAAATATCAAACTGTTGAAAACTTGCACTAATCGCATCCTGACTTGGGTTACCGCATCAATAATTAATTAACTCGACAACTTACCCACAAACAAGAACAACCATTATGTTGATACTGACCTGTGACACAACAGGAGTTATTGACTCATTACCTAATTTGGTTATTTGAAGTAGATCAAGTTAACAATTTCGGAAACAAACCGTCGCTGTGCCCAAAAAAGGTGGCGACATGCGGTGTGGGAATATTTGTGTTTTCTCCAGAGAATTGTCCATTTTCCGGTCAGTCAATTTTGCTTTTGAGGCTGTCTTGATTTTCTTAAGTCTTCATTGTCTTTGATTCAGGCATGAGCGCATCTATTGTTGAAGAATTAGTATTACTAGAAAAGCACGTACTGAAGACTTGTTTGTCGAGTGTTGTTAGCGTGAAGGATTGACCTTTTTTATTAGAAGAATGACGGCGAGTGGAATCGATACATCAGTTCCCCCCCAAGATCGTTATTCCAATTACCATCACACTGATATTAGCGCTGTTGATGGCCTTGTTCTCCTCTGCTCATAGACTAAAAATGTCATTCATTGTTACCTCAAGCTCTATTCAATGTGTCTGGCATGGAATACGGTAACGAATAACTCCTTTGTTCGGGTGTTTAGCGGTGAAAGTCTGCTATGATCATTGATTTACTTTTGCTAAGTAATAATCCTAGAGGTTTTGTAAAGAGTAACAAGCAAGAGGATTTGCTTAAAAGATGAAAACTAGAGAAAAGGGGACCATTCTGCATGGCCGCTTGGTGATCGCCGCACGTATGGAAGCCATGACTTTGTGACAAGCAGTGATCTCACATTACAATTTGTGGCAAATCTAAAATGGCCGACTTAACGCTCAGCTCTTAGCGCCGCATTCACAGCAGAACATGGTGTGCCTGCGTTGTAAAGCCTGTTACACTGTGCTGAGGCCAGTGTCGATTTGCTGGAACCCCCACCCCCCCCATGGTCGGACTTTTCCCAGCAAACACGAGGTACTTTTGGAGCTACTTGCTGATAGTTGGCCTCCTGTTGTATTTTCTGATTCGACTGGTCGTGGCGAGTGTCTAGTGAAGATGTAGTGGCTACAGTTTTGATTGTGATTTGGGCTGAGCTATCAGGATGCTGGGCTGCTGATGTGGGTTGACAGCTCTTGAGAGCACTGTCATAGTGGCGTATAGGAAGGCCGATTGGGTAGACGCCCCCCTCCAGCCCGCACCACATACAACAAAAGCCTGCGCCAGACGAGACAAGAGCTGCTCATATACCAGTAACTTCTCTCGATTTCATTCGACTCCATCAGTGACGATTTCTGACAAGGGCGGCCATCACCAGCAATTATTTAGCATCCATCTTTTTTTTTTCTCCCCCCTTGCTCCTCAGTCTTCCACTATCACGCTTTTGCTGTCAAAAACTTTCTCTGTGAAAGGGGTTCGCTCTAAATAAAGTTCAAACGCTCCAAAAATAGTGGCACGTTCCTCCATGGAGAACTGAACTGAGCTTTGAACAATTCCTGTGAAAACATATGGATCAACCAGGTCACCCTCTGTGCTCCCCCTCTGCTGCCCTATATCCACTAATTTCCCTTTTGTTCAACCCTTAATTGGAGCACAAACATGCACATCAGAGGACTCCCTCAGTCATGCGGTAACATATTAGTTACATTGGAAGCAGAGCTTTCCTTTGGCCGATTAGATGAACTGAATGATTTGCAGTTTCTGCATCACAATTTCCCATTATAACCAAATTTTCTTCATCATTTATTACTACACACAAGAGCTGAATGGAAATACCAATGGTGATATGACTATAATAAAATATTAAGTGTTAAATTACAATTTCACATTCAGTGCAAATCACAGTATATGCAACTATTACAAGAATTTGCATGAAAAAACATCCAAAATCTAGCAGTATTTCTTGCAAACTAAGTTCATACATGTAACAAAATTTTAAGTAGGCATGGTTTATGATGAAACCAATGGTGTCCTTTTTTTTATATTTTTCTTCAATAAAATAATTAAATGTTGCTAACAGAAGTTAGATATTGCTGCTGATTGTAAATGTAGATTGTTGACAGACATTTTGGATAAAATTTCCATCATCTCTAAAGATCTGGCAACTCAATTTACAATGGATTTCAATGAATTAGGCATTATCAGGCGTTTTATGGTTAGTTTAACTCTTTAGAACCTGATGTGTCATCACTGACACACCCTGCGTATATGCAGGTTGGATGGCTGCAACTCTTTCACTGTTTGTGCAATTGGGAAAAATTCCAACAGTTCCTGAAACATGAGACATTGTGCTTTATAGGCTTTATTGGGTCATTACGGTAATTTCACCCACACCTGTACTAGAAGCTGGAGAAGAAGTCATTTTAGCAGTATTATAACATGCAGTAAATTGTAAATGATTGCTAAATTTTTAAAGATCTGGGGGAAAAAAGTGCTCTGGAAAAATGTGACTCACTCAGAGCTTTTTTTTTTTTTTTTTTTTTACCTTTTTATAGTCAAAATAAGAAAAAAGTCCAGGTGGACTATTTTAGGCTTAGGGTTTAAAGGATTAAGACATGGTCAGGTTTAAGCAGAGCCGGCTCGCCCATTAAGCAATATAGGCAAATACTAAGGGTGTAGTGGCCTCCAGGGGGCACCACAAAATGGGAAATAAATTCACCTTAAATATAATGACGTTAAAACTAGTTATTACTATTGACTTTTAAAATAAAAAGCAATACCCAGTTAATATCACTACAAATATAATGCCAATAAGCCCCCCCCCATTTTCGCTGATCAAGTACAAAGGGACTTAGTTCATAGGTCAATTCAAGTTCAAAACAGGTTCACATTTTAAAACAAAAGGACAGACAAAGGTGTCAACATAGATATTTTTTGGGGGTAACATTATTGTGGTGAGGATTTTTATATTGAATTTTAGATTTTTTGGTATTTATTTGTAATTTGTTTAGCATGTAAATCGGGTGACATGTTATCTCATAAATTAATAACAATAGTAAACAATATTATTCAATTTATTTCGTAAGCATGTTAAAACGCAGATGGAGGTGGGTGCTATATAAAATCGCACCTAGGGCACCACATAGGGTAAGGCCGGCTCTGGGTTTAAGTAAATATATTGCGTTTTAGACAGAAATGGCATTATGTATTAGCATTACTTGGACTAAATTGTGATCCTTTTCTAATCTAGTCAAAGCAATTGCAATGCAAATTCTGGTCTCTGCCAGCAAAATCGTGGATCTTATAAATCCACCACCACCACTCAACTCCTCCACACTGAAGAGCAGGTCCTTCAATGAGAAATTACATCTGCTTGTAGCAAACTCAAGGTAAAAATTACATTATAGTTGTAGCAAAATACAGAGGGCACTGCATTTATAATAAACAGTAACTGGATTTAGTGTTACAAGAACTTAATTTCCTATTGGTTTGCAAAACTCCTACAAATAAATTTAGTTCTGTTGGGATTAATTAGCCTTTTTTTTGTTATTATTAAGGGAAATTTTCCCATGAGGGCAGATGTTGATGTCCCTCTGAGTGCCCTTAAATGTAAACTGAACTAGAGCACCCACGCTGATACTCACTTTATTCTATTCATGGTTTTACACCATTCATGCATTGATGTTTTTATCAAGGTTAAAAAAAAAAAAAGTCTTCAAAGCTGTTTTTCTATAAAAAGTTCTACTGAAAAATACCCTCAAAAGTAAAACAGAATAATAAAAAAATGCATATAAGGCCATGAGTTAAAAATTCCATTGGGTGGTTTTCTGAATACATTTTGGAGAGACTCTATCACTGCAGATTCAATTTCCGAAACCTCTACTGGCAGCTTCAGTTCAGGCTCCGCCGTGCAGTCAGGGAAGGGTTTATATCAAAACGTCATAATGACATATCTCTAGATATGTGGATTAGGATGGAACAGATGACAGCGGCTTTGGTCTAGATTATGCTGCAAGCCGTCCATTTAATGATTTCTTTACAGGATTTCAGTCTCTTTCTGTTTCTCTTTTTCTCTGTTTGTCAGATATTTGTTAAATGCATCTCTGAGAGGGACTCAGTGATACTTACAGAGCAACATAATGACAAGATAACTTATTTAAAGATGAGTAACATGCAGGAAAACATGCCACTTTATTCAACCATTTCTATGATCCACTGTTCATCTTTGAGAAGAATGATTATGAATTATATAAAACATGAATCTGAATTAGAAGGGATTATTACTGGCATAAATTTGTGTCGACTGAGCTGCAATCACATAGAGAATTGAAACTGTTGATACTGTTTGTCTCTCACTTTACTATTAAATACAATGCAATTTATTTTAAGAAAAAAAAAATATATGTAGTACAAAGAAGCTGACTTTCTCAGATTTGAATCCGACAAATTTAATAATTATTGGAAAAATTGGGTTGATTTTGTTACAGTTTTATTCAATGAGAGAAATGTGCATTTAGACGCATGCAAAACTTTGGTTCATGCTTCACACTTTAAATATTCAGTGTTAGGGGAAAGGGTTTCTACAAGAAAAAAAACTGAATGGGGAAAAATACTTATTTCTCATTAACTATATTTTAAGTTTCTGTGTATATTTGTGTTATTTCTATTATTCCTCCCCTGTATGAGTATGTTTTTTTTTTTTGTTTTTTTCCTTTACATACATAGAAGTTATAATACTAACTGAAAAAAATTATAAAAAGATAGCTACAAAAAAGAGGTAAAATAAGTGGTATAAACTATAATAGAAAATAAAAGATATAAATAAAACCTATTTACAACAACGGCAGTTGTACAATACAGGAGCAGATATGACAGGTGCATATATACTGTAGTCGTATTTATATATTTATATCTTTTCAACTTTATTAGATTTTCATATTTTTTAAACACATTCAGCATACATACAACAGATTCAACACATAATATTAACATTACATATTCTACATGTACACACTTACATTACACATTGTCCTTCACCCAAATTTAGGTTACATATCCTGATTATATTCATTCATTCATTTTCCAAACCCGCTTTATCCTCAGTATAGACAAATAATTGCTATGTTTACCCTTATATAAATCAATGCCTTACAACTATAGGGAAAGAGACAGGAAAAATTAAAAGAAGACAAATCACAATAAAATAGAAAAAAATTATATTAGTTTTAGGTAATTATCCACCCTTTTAATGAAATCATGTAACCCAAACCCTCGGGTTAGAGTTACATCTGAGTCATATTTGAACTGATCTGGGTTAGCTTGTATTTTAGCCACATGCTAAATCCAGAAACTACACGTTTGCTCACTAACCCTACAATGGGTCACCAAGGGCCTGATGGGTGATTTAAAGTCCTTAAAGTTATATTTGATTCCGATATTTTCCAATCACACATTTGCAGTTTTTTTGTGTTTTGTCATCTTTAACTGTATTTGACAGCATGTTGGGGTCTCATGTCAAAGGTCCAACCACTCATCTGTGCAGTGGTTCTGCGCCTGGAGTGTCTGCAGGGTCACTTTTATGGAGTGGCTGCTTTAATGTGATCCATTACAATCTGAGCTTCATTGCTGTTTTTGAGTCAAGGGATCAAAAAAAAAAAGCAGATAAGCGCATAACTGTGAGTGCTAAATGCACTTCCACAAGTATCTGCCCTTAGTTTGGGCTTTTTTTCCATTTATTTCTAAGTGTTTTTCCATCATTTACAGACCAGTGGGTCCACAGAAAAGCCGGCGTCTTGTCATTGTTAGCCGGACATAAAAGGGACCAAAAAGCAGAGACCTTCGATTCAAGTTTCTTCAAGAGCAAGTGCACGAGTCTTTTCTGTGGCGAGTGCTTGGCAGACGCAGGGGGGGAGATGGGAGGGGAGTGCGTATGTGGGGAGGGTGGCAGCGGCAGTGGCGGTGGTGGAGGTG
>JAPTGZ010000013.1:7869307-7879711 GCA_029814645.1 Fowleria isostigma
ATATCTGATGACCATGAAAAGATGACAAACTGTATTTTACACCAATTATTAACATGCATTGACAGGATTAATGGATCAACAGGTATTAAACAGTTTAGATCAGTGGATGGTTTTGGTCAGCAGTGGATGCATTAGGTTTGTCTCTAGAAAAGACAAAGGTCAAGCCTGTTTTAATTCTGATGCCAGGACAACAGATTGGTGGTTCTTCATTTTTACCTTGGCGATGTGCTCCAGCCATCGTCCCAGAGCGATGAACACAAACAGCATTGGCGGAGTGTCAAAAAATGTGATGGGGCTCTGGTTTGCTTTTTCAGCCATGGCCACAATGAGAACCACACAGGAGTAGATGTAGGCGATGGACGTAGCCAAGACGATCAGCACATCCATGTTGGCCGTGCGGTGTTTTAGGGAGCGATATGCCTGAATGTAGAAGTAGCGACCTCCGAATATCTGGAAGGAGAGGATGCAGATAGGAAAGTTAATTCTTCTGTTTCTCCTAAATCAGTTGTAAAATGCATGTTTTATTGCAGGTAAAGATGCAAACCAACACCAAAGCACAGATGGAATGAACGGAATTCTCCAAACCGAGTGAAGCAGTCATGTGCCAAGTGGTATCTGGTGTCGAAGCAATGCATTAAACTATCAACTTACCAACTTGAACGGCAAAGATAGAAAACCCTCACATCTTAAAAAAAAAAACGTTTAATGAAGTTTCCTGTGCAATAAGACCACCCTGATTCCTCCATGTGCGATGCATGCATGTCTTTGTACTTTATAGTGCGTTCCTTTACCTGCACAGGTGTACACAGGACGAAAAAAGCCAGATTGAGCAGGGAGAGGCCGGGCAGCAGGTTCTGATCCTCTGGCATGGAGCCTCCATGCTCCATGTTTTGACTGTCCATGATTATCATGTAGATCATGAGGCCCATGACTGGAACCCCGAAAACAAGGCTGAGCAGGAAGGAGCTCTTCCACCTGGAATGGAACAACATAATTAAATAACAAACATGGAAAATCTATGTCAACAAAAGCCTAATGAGTTCCCAAGCTGGGAAGAAACAACACTCCCATAACCCAATGTGTGAAGAAATAGGAGGTTGTAAGCAGTAGTTCTGGTTTTCAGTTTACATACAGTATAGTGTATTTATTTTTTGTTATATTATTAGACAAATTAACTGTTATTTACTTCTACTGCATTATCATTGTATTTATTTTTTGTTGTATTATTTAATTGTTATTTATTTCTACTGCATTATCTTTGCATTTATTTGTGAATGATGTATGGATTTTTTATGATTTTTCAACTGGGACCCCACGAAGAACAGCAACCACTACAGCAGAATCTAATGAAGTTCCCCAATAAACAATATACAGGTTTCTAACAGCAGAGTGGCGCAGAGGAAGCGTGCTGGGCCCATAACCCAGAGGTCGATGGATCGAAACCATCCTCTGCTAAGGCCTGTTTAATCTGTGAAACATGTCTATGTGTACACAGTAATGCATATATGTACTGTTTTTGTTCATATCTGATTTTTTATGACAGTGCCATTTTCATATATGGTCCTAAATCAGACACATATCAGTTACACTGAATTTCTCCAATGGGGATCAATAAAGAATTGTCTTATGTTTTGCAATGTGACATCAGTTTGAACGGTCATGACTTTAATGTTAATTAAATGTGACAGATGTTTCATTTCTACACTGAAGGAGGTGGGACCTGGTAACCATATTTACTTTCATAAACACAGTATGGTGTGTGTCACATCATGTCTTCTTCTGCATATGGAGGTAACTTCAGAACCATACACAGTGCACATGAGTCTAATGCCACATATAAATTATAATGTAAAACACCACACAAAAATATTTGATTTCAGCCAAAAAAAATGAGAATTGGGCTTCAGGACCTGTAGTGTGGATGTGGGGAAGGTGGCTTTCAGCTCACAAAACTTTACTTTCTGACATTGAACATGTTCTTCAAAAATATGTTAAAGACTTGCTTACATCTGTTTTTCAGTCCAGATGCAGGTTTCTAACAGCAGAGTGGCGCAGAGGGAGCGTGCTGGGCCCATAACCCAGAGGTCGATGGATCGAAACCATCCTCTGCTAAAGCTTTAATTACTCAGCCAAACAAGGCTGCATTCATACTACAGGCAAAATTTGCTTTTTTGTTCATATTTAATTTTTTTATGACAGTCTGAATAGCATAAATTGGATTTTTTTCAAATCCAACTCACGCCACATTCATATATGGTCCTTAATTGGATACATATCTGATGTTGTGTAATGTTGCTTCAATAAACACAGTGTGACATCACTTACAGCTGATCCCAAAAGTCTACTTTACTTTCTGATGTTGATTGATTGATTGACTGATTGATTGATTGATTGATTGATTTAGAGCTTGTGCATTCCATGTACAGTGTTGTTTCAATTCACAATAACAAATAACATAACATCCATACATTATCATTATGTGTACACAAATATACATAAATACATACAACAATTCACTATTAATATACACCCCTGGTAACCCGAAAGGGAGTGAGAAGAAGTAAAACTTATTTACTCCTACCCCCAGTCACTTTTAAACTAAGGTTCACATTGAGTGTGTTCATAATTTTTTCGAGAATAGGAGCTTGTAAACTTTAGGTCTGATTTTCAGTTCAGGTAACAGATAGCAGAGTGGCGCAGAGGGAGCGTGCTGGGCCCATAACCCAGAGGTCGATGGATCAAAACCATCCTCTGCTAAGGCCTTAAATATTTGGCCAAACGTGGCTACATTCATGGTGCAGATAAATCTACCTTTTTTGTTCATATATGACTTTTTTATGGCAGTCTGAACAGCATAAACCAGATTTTTTTCAAGTCCACCCCAGGCCATTTTCATATATGGTCTTTAATTGGATACATATCTTATGTTTTGTAATGTTACTTCAATAAACACAGTGTGATAATCACTTTAGGGCTGTAGACCACAGACACACGAGTCTGATGAGTCACATCTACATTATAAAGTGAACAACCACACAAAAAAAATTGGATTTCAGCAAAAAAACAAAACAAAACTAAGAATAAGCATTAGGACTTGTCATATGAATGTAGACTTAGTAGCTTTCAGCAAAACTTTAGCTCCTAAATAATTTAGTTGAGAATAGGAACTTGTATGCATTAGTTCTGATTTTCAGTTCCGGTAATGGACAGCAGAGTGGTGCAAAGGAAGCATGCTGGGCCCATAACCCAGAGGTTGATGGATTGAAACCATCCTCTGCTAAGTCCTGGTAACAGGGTTGACTCAATCTTAAATTAGCAACTCTCCATGTTTCAAGTATCCCTCCTAAAATTCTACTTCACTGATGTTGAATGGATGATGGTTTTAGACCAGCAGATGTATTTTTAAGACCATGAAAAAGGCAAAAGCAGCAGAAGTGTACCAGGGCCTTTACCCGAATGTAAATGAATCAAAAACGTCCTCTTTTAAGAACTGTTCAGTCAGCCAAAATACTGTGTTATATTATTATCATGATGTCTTACTGAATATGTTCTCTGTTTAGTCACTTATACACCTGATCTTTGCAGAGTAAACTTTTCCATTGTGATGAAACACACATTGTAACATTACAATCTACTGGCAGCACATTTCTGTAGCAGGACATCCTGTCCAAGGCCAGTAAAGACTGTATCCAGTATTCTGCACAGCAGTAGTGTAATCATGACACACACACACACACACACACACCACACACACACACACACACACACACACACACACACACACACACACCTATAGTAACCAATCACATACTGACACGTACTGACATGCTAAGCTGAGCCGCCATGAAAGTTACAGATAGAAACACCTGGGGTTACGGGGGGGCAGACTCCACAGAGAGACAGTGAAGCTCTGTCTGTAGGACTCTACTAATTCCTGATTGCTTTATCCAGAGTGAACCTTATCGTCTTTGCCTCCATGACACGTCTTTTGGCACAATTTTATCCCTTTTCTGACACTGAAGGTGGTTCAAGACTGAGGGATGGTCAACCATAGGGATGCACTGGGCCAACTTTTTCAGTTCTGATGCCGACGCTGGCACCTTGCGATATCAGTCAATACCCGATACTGATCCAATATCATTGTTGATTTAGAGCAGTAATGCTGGGACGGGTTAAAAAAAAAAATCCCAGGAAGCATGGTTTTCTGAGACACTGAATTTGGGGTTTTCGTTATCTGTAAGCCATAATCATCACAATTTCAACAAATAAAAGCTTGAAATAGTTCACTCTATGTGTAATGAGTCCATGTAATATATAGGTTTCCCTTTCTGAAATGAGTGACAAAAAATATTGAACTTCTTCAAGCTATTCAAATTTTTTGAGATGTACCTGTATAACCCACCATGTCCTCCACAGGTTTGACGTGCTACTTTTAGAATTACGTTCAGCTTGCATGTTGCTCATGTGGCAAAAATTTAAAGAGAATCAATTGGTCCTCTGAATCGGTTAGTATTACTGATTCCTGATCCAGCTAAAACGTTGATATCGGGGCCAATATCCGATCCTAATATCAGATCAGTACAGTCCTAGTCATCCATCTGTGAATGCCTTTTTATCCCTCATGTTAACTCATATTATGCACTTCCTCTACTCCAAGTATTGAAAGCATCACTTCCAAATTCACCTTTAATCTATCTCAGACTGAACACCGTATTTTTCATTAATGCATGTATTTTGATGGAGAGAACAGTTGTGATCAGATACTTGCTGTCGGATCTCTTCAGTGTGATCAAGGTTGTTCTTAAATCCCTCCTTCACCAGACTGGCCTCAAACCCAAGGCTCTGCCAAAAGAAACAGGACGTGATGTAACAGGAATCAGCAAGAACGGAATAGAGAAAAGAGTTTTAAAAGGAACTTAAGACTAGTAATAATAATAATTACTTGGATAATCTTTATTATATCTCTTGCGCCAAGTAGTTCTGGGTCAAACTGGATCTGTGCTTTTTTGGTTGCCAGGGCGACCGACGCTGAGTGGATCCCTTGAGTTGAAGTGAGCTTGGACTCAATGTTATGAACACATGACGCACATGTCATGCCTGTGACCTGCAAGAAAGCAAAGATGGAACCTTTCACAGTCACATTTGTTAAGTTTTGCATCATATTGAACCCTCTGGTATCCCGCCCACAGAGGTCCTTCCTAACCACCAAGTGTGTGTAATAAGCACAGTCACAGAATCATTTTTTTATACAGTTTGTTTTTAACTCTTTTACATTTTTTGGTATATCATCAACTTAAGCCATAAACAAAAATACTGATTTTGATTGTAATTTAATTTGTGTTTTAGCTGTAGTTTAACTGTTTTTACTCTATTTTGCACTGTAAAGTACTTTGTGAACTCTGTCTATAAAAGGTACTCTATAAATAAACCTTACTTACTTAAATGGTTGTCATATTTTACACCCTTTAACCCATAAAGACCCAGTGTTACTTTTATGGCAGTTCCCAAATTATTTTCTTCTCTATATCTGACATTTTTAAAGTTATTTTTCAGTAATTATTATAATATAATCTTCCCTGTTTAAAAATTTTCCACTGAAAACCTGGTATTTTCCAATATTTAATGTACTAATCATATATATGTTCATAAAAACTCAGGTTACTGTCGAGGGTTATTATATCAAAAATAGAGAAAAACTGAAGAAAAAGGGACTTTTCAATAAAATCTCTATTAACTGAACATAAACCCAGTGTTTCCATCCACTGTCACTGATCCAACTCCATGGGTTTTACTGGTGAATCAATGTTGTAGAAGATGACGGTGTTTCCACAGTAACAACAGAGTCTGAATGTCCAAATGGGTCATATCTGACGACCAGAAAAAGATGACAAACTGGATTTTACACCAATTATTTACATGTATTGATGATTGGATTAGTGGATCAACGGGTTTTAAACAGTTTAGATCAGTAGATGTTTTGGTCAGTAGTAGATGTTTGAATCTTTATGGGTTAAATATAGAGAAAAAATCATTTTGGAAATGACAGAAGCAGCACTGGGTCCTTATGGGTAAAATGTCATGTTTGTAATGTAATCAAACCATATTTTTTTATCTGTAAAAAACCAAAAAAAAAACCCATTTTTTTCAATACACTACATAAAAATTGGATTAGTTATGTTTTGATATTTGCAGCCTCACACACTCACAGCTACATAAACACACCCTCTCAGAGCCTTGGTGAAGCGGGGAGCAGGGAACAGAACATTGCCTTTTAGTGGGGGAAAAAAAAACATGCAAATTTTCCCTCTTCCAAATATGACAAAAGTGACATCACAGGGTAAAATATGTTTCATGTGAAAATTTAGAGCCACACCTCTCAAATGAATCCCCACTATCAGTAGAAACATGATTTATGCTTAATGGCTTATGGATCAAAAACAGTGGTTATTATGAGCATATATGTGCATTTTTGGCACGCTTTGAAGACAGGTGCTAGTGTTAGAATTTTCTGTTGTATACAATGTGAAAATTTGAGTTGGTATTTTAAAAATCATGCAAAAATTAACAACTTTTGAAATATAACCTAATACAAATTGTGAAAAATAATATGAAATTTTGAAACATGAATTGAAAAGTGTGCATAATATGCTCACCCGAAGGGTTAACAGAACTTACAGTGAGGTCAAGTTTCCCGTGCATTACTGCATTGTCCTCAATCAGTTTGGCACCAAATCCTAAGTCTTCTATGAGGTGACTGATAGCATCAGCATCTATGGCGTCTGAATTATATTTCACTTCTGCTTTTCCAGCCATGAGTGAAACCAAAACCGATAGGATTCCTGGAAAAGCAAATAATATCAGTTTTACATTTCACTTTGTGGCCAAAAGATTCATGCACATCTGCTCAGCTTGTTCATATGCGATTAGAACTGTGTACACGTGTCTGTTCAATCAAACTCACCCTTGTGTTTGAGTAGATTTCGCTCAATATTGGCCACACAGGAAGCACAGGTCATTCCCGTTACGCAAATGAAGCATTTCTGTACTTTCATCTCAGGAGAGTTGGGACGGCAGCCTGACGTGCTGCTCTGTGATGCAGTGCCATTGCTGACTCCGGCCTTATTGTGGGACTGTGGGTCATAGGGATCAGGGGGTTCGGAGCTGATTGGCCCAGACTTTTTCTGAGTAGGGGGGGTCTGTGTAGATTCAGGTTCTGAGGAGAAGAAGAAGAAGAGTCAGAGATGCCTGAAAATACACAGTGATTCATCTATTATAACATTATCTCTTATTTTTTGGTGTCGTTGCTCGCATTATATTCCCAACATCTAACTGATATTTTAGTGAGCACGTCCTCTAAGAGATGTGTATTTTTTCACATAAAACCAAATGATTCTGTTTTCACCATTTTCAGTTTGAGGATTTGCTTTAATTTCAATTTCATCAGGTTTAGAAAGTTTGAAAGTTTTTTAAATAAACGGTTTTTTTTCTTTTGTAAGAGAATGTAGCTGAATATAAAAAAATAAAGTGGAAATGCCAAATGAAACATTCATAAAAATAACAAAAACAAACACACATATTTTGGGTCCCAACTTGGGCTGCACGATATTGGAAAAAACTGACACTGCGATTTTTTTTTAACCCTGTGATGTACATTGCGATATGAAAAACACTCAGGGGCATATAATAGCTGTGTGATGCCAACGTAAATGCACTGTAAGCCTGGATAAGTTGATTAACTTAAAAAAAATGAGAAAAGTGGTTGCCTTAAAAAAACTAAGTAATGATTAATGAACTTTTTAAGTACATTTTACTTCAAATCATATGCATATTTTTCATGTACAGTTCTGGATGTGTAACTTTATACGTAGACTCTTCTTGTATGGATCTTGTGCAGACTTGTGCATATAGCATGTTTTTGTTTTTCTTTTTTTTCCCCCTCAATCTGTCTATGTACAACTGTGTACACATGTGTGAAATGTATATTACAGTATTGATTATTGTGCAAGTATATGAAGTGCATAAGCTCAAAATAAACAAAATTTTTTAAAATATTTTTAGTTAAATCAACTTGGAATTTAGTGCATTGAACTGAATTATTTAAGTGTATAACGATGCAAAGCAGTTGATATTACAAAAGATTTTAAGTTAAATGTACTTAAAAAGTTCAATCAATACTTAATTTTTTTAAGGCAATACTTTTCTTAATTTTTTTAAGTAAAAACTTATCTGGGCTCACAGTGCATGTAATACTGTATTTACACTGCAAAAAAGATTTCTACATGAGAAAAAAAAAGCCTTATTTTTTAGAACATTTGTCTTATTTTTCATCTAAATAGGGAAAAGAAGCTAGCCAAGAAATGTTTGAACAAAAAAAATCTTATTTAAAAATATAGGTCCTACATTGCAGGACCTACGATGCGACTATTGCTCACACGTACATTGCGATGACAATGTTCAAATTACATATTGTGCAGCTCTAACCATTAGTTTGGGAAAGGATGCTCTTTATTCTTATGAGTTTATTTCTTTTATGGTCATCTTGACGATTCCTTAAATATTTTCTTACTACAGATGGTCAGTAGTCTTCCGCCACATTCACTCTAACACTATTTCTGTCTCATAAATTGCTCAAAGTGGACATTGTCACAGTCGTCCTTCTAATAAACTGTATCCTAAAGGTCACTGTGAGCATCCATTATTTCAAGGTGGGTGGGTCTCTTCTCCATCATGGTCCTCTGCATTTACACCCCCCCCCCACGACGTCTTAGAATGTCTGAAAATGAAATAGGTCGAAAGGAATCTGCTCATAATCTACCCAAGTTAATTCCACATCTTGGCAAGCTGCGTTTGTCATTAAATCCGACAGGAAAACCCTGGTTGGTGCGAGAGCCCTCCATGTCACGCTGGAGAACATACTTGTCTGGTTTCCATGGTAACCAATGAAAAACTGAGGTGAGGTGAATATGAGTTTAAGCTTGTGACCCCTACATTCTAATTAAAGTTTGTGTAATGCACCGGGCATCTATTAGAAGTAACATGTGAGTCTAAATAACATGATCGTCCTCAAGGCATCGTAATATAACATGCACAAGAATTCATGGGTGGGACTGAATGTGTTACTTGAATGACAACAAAGTAAGCCTTTTGGAGGACATGTAACAATGGGTGCTTTTCTCCTTCTTGCTGGGTGAGCTGAAAAACCAGTTCAACTCCACCGGCATTCCACTCCAACTCCTCTTCTTGGAAAGATGAAGAAGCTCAGGGGACGATATGTGCCACATTTTTTCCTCACTAATTCTTTTCTATTACAATGTGATAAAAATGGGAAAAATGTGAATCTCATATCAGCTAAGTTTGTGTCCTCTTTATGGTCGAGAACAGAGACTCTTCACCAGAAATAGTCTGACAGTCTAACAAACAAATATTAGAAAAAAGATGACGTTATGTCGCTTTTCCACTAAAATTAGCAGATTGACCCGCGTTTTAAAAACCCGTGTCGATCCACTAACAATTGGCATTTGGCTTGACTCCACTGACCAAAAAAAGTCGAATTTGTGACCCTCGCTGGCAACTTGCGTGGCCTCCGCTTCCCCTGCTGTCACGTCTGGTGACATCACCACACTGGGATCACGTTGATGATGATTCACATGTGACAGAATTCAAGGAAGTAAACAATACAGAGCAACACAGAAGCGAGTCAGGCGCTGGTCAGTGTCCTTTCTTTTTTGTCTGTCCTCAAAATGGTCGTTCACAAATCTCGTTATCTTGCCAATGCTGTGACATGTTTCTCAATCCAGTCTTGATTCGTATTCAAGCAGAGCTTTGTTGTGGCGTGTGATGTAAGATGCGACTGGCTCGATGTTATGACGCATCACGTACCGCTCTACATCATCACATAAACTAGCGGGTTGACCCACATTTGGCGTTCCCATTGCATGCCGATCGCAGCCAAGCTGATTGAAGGTGATTTTAACCCACGTCGCTTGCTGAGTCATTTGACGCAGGTTGGTGCGCCTTTTCCACTGTCACCAAAAGCTAATTGTTAGCGGATTTAAACGGGTTTTTTGGCCAGTGGAAAGGGGTTTTAGATTCAAAGCTACAACAAAAGAAGTGAAACAATTATCAATTAAATGTTCTGTTTTTAGAAATATTTCCATTTAGATCCTACACATCAGCACTGACATCTTGACCAGTTTAATAACTGAATAAAGAGGTTTCTAAGTCTCTTAAACAGAACTTAAATACAGAAAAAATATTAGACCACTCCATGTTTTCTTAAGTTTCTTGTTCATTTTAATGCCTGATACAACTAAAGCTACACAAACATAATACAGGCGGTCCTCGGGTTACGAACGAGTTCCGTTCCTACGCAGGCGGCGTAACCTGAATTTGTGCGTAAGTCGG
>JAPTGZ010000013.1:7879811-7893190 GCA_029814645.1 Fowleria isostigma
GTCATAGACTGAACAAAGAAAAAACAACTGGATGGTCTGATAAGACAAATTTGACCCAAATTCCTTGCCATCAGACAAGAACTGGTCCTACTAAAATCAATCTGAAGCCTGCTGTGCTCAATGTCAGATCTTTATGTAACAAATCATTTTTAATTAATAATTTTATTTCCTCTTATAATCTTGTTTTTAACTGAGACATGGCTCGATAGCAAGACAGATAAAGCAGTTCTGACTGAATTCACCCCAACTAACTTTACATCTATATCAGAAGTACGAGAAAACAAGAAAGGTGGAGATGTGTGTGCACTATTTAGAGATAACGTAGTTACCCATAGGCTGTCATTTGGGCTGTTTTCATCTTTTGAGTATGTATCTTTCAAAATAGAGTCACATTTATCTCCTTCCATGTAATCAGGCCTTCAAGTCAGTATCAAAGTTTTATTGACGATTTTAGAGAGGCTTTGAGTTGGGTGCACAGAGCTTGACTGTGTGGTCATTACAGGTGATCTGAATGTACATGTGGATGTGTGTGATACAGATGCTAAAGAACTCTGTGCTGTCCTTGAAACCTTTGGTTTAATTCAGCATGTGAGTGAGCCCACCCACACCACACTCTGGACCTGCTCATCACGAAGGAAGTTCATATTTCAAGTGTCAATGTGGTCGATGTTGCTTTATCTGATCATTTGTGTGTCTTCTTTGACCTGTCAGTTATTCCCAAACCAATGGCTGGACCTGCAGTTGTTCAGAGGAGACACATTAGTGACAGCACAGGCACACTGTTCATGGAGATGATTAGATTTGAAAATGCCTCGTGTTCTAATGTTGACGATCTGTTGAACTCATTTTCTTCTTGTGTTCTAAATGTTCTGCACACCATTGCTCCTGTTGAGGTTAAAATGGTTAGAAATTGGCAGAAGGCGCCATGGACAAATGATGACTCGGTCAGGGCACAGAAGAAGGAGTGCCGGAGGGTGACGAAAATGGCGCAAGTCCAAGCTCTACGTTCATTATAAGATTTACAAGGAACAGTTGAGTGTATTCAACCAGATTTTGCATGAAACCAGGGAGAGGTATTTTGCTGAAAAATAACAAAATGCAGTAACAACTCTCATGTCCTGTTTACCACAGTGAACAGTGGGTTAACAAACCCTCCTGCTCTGTTGCCTTCAGAACTAGTTTCCACAACTAAGTGCAATGAGTTTGCAATATTCTTTAATGACAAGGTTCAGGGCATTAAACACTAAATTATTCCCACAACACAGTTAACGCTGCAGCCTTCCAGACACTTGGAGCAGCTGACACACTTCACACCTGTCACTGATCAAACAGTCCAACAGACCATCTACAGCTTGAGTTTAGCCACATGTTGCCTCGACGAGTTGCCCACTAGATTTCTAAAATCTGTGCTGAGCAATTTGTTACCCCAGGTCACTCAGTTAACATTTCATTACAATCTGGATCATTTCCCAGGGCCTTGAAAACTGCTGTCATTAGGTCTCTCCTAAAGAAGAGTAGTCTTGATGCCACAGTACTGAACAACTACCAACCCATATCAAACCTGCCGTTTTTAGGTAAAGTCCTTGAGAAAGTTGTTTACCAACAGCTCTCTGACGTTCTCTTACTGAACAGCTGCTTTGATTATTTCCAGTCCAGCTTCAGGTCTCATCACAGTACTGAGACTGGACTGATCAAGGTGACCAATGACCTCCATCTGAACACTGACAGAGGTCAAGTCTCAGTCTTAGTCCTGCTGGATCTGAGTGCTGCTCAGGGGGTGGTCTTTTACTGGTGCCCAGAGTCAGGACTAAACATGATGAAGCTGCATTTCAGTTCCATGCAGCTAAACTCTAGAACAGACTTCCTGATGACGTGAGACAGGCCTCTACTCTGACAGTGTTTACATCCAGGCTGAAAACAGTTCTGTTCAACTGTGCATATAATAACTGGATGCGTTCTATCTGCACTCTTCTCTTTTACTTTGTTTAATTGATTAGTATTTATGTTTTATTGATTATGTTTTAATTGTCATTGTATGTTTTAAATTTTTCTCTTTTCTATTTCTGTAAAGCACTTTGAATTACCCTGTGTATAAATTGTGCTATATAAATAAACTTGCCTTGCCTTGCCTACTTTGGACCTGCTTTTCTATTGTTTTTTCATGACTTAAATATTAGGGACATCTGGGATACACTGACCACAAAAAAAAACAAAAAAAAAAAATCAATAAATAAAATAAAATTGTGACTAACAATTGGTTCAGTCATGTGACAAAATGAAAATGGCCAATTTTTCCTATCTATCTTGACACTGCTCCTCTTGAGTCCTTAATCTGTGGGTCAGAGTCACCATCTTAAATATTTCATTCATAATGTGTGTCCAATCCTTAATTGTAGTTGGTTCTAATCTGCACCATTTTTTGGTAATAGACTTTTTACAGGCTGCTAATAGTATTTTTTAACAAATATCTATCATTTGTAATTACATCATTATCAATAAAACATCCAAGATACATTACCAAACAGGCTTTGGGTATAGTTAGAAAGCACTAGCCTGCTACGACTTGTCATGGCTCGGTTATAGGTTATTAAACTAGCGTTGCATGTATTAGTTCCAGTCAACGATAGGTAATGTTATTCTGGTGACTTGATAAATGGAGATGTTATAATTACAACAATAGTGTCTAATAACTAGCTAATGGGCTAAGGCAATCAATTAACCACAGTATGCTATTTTAAGCTACGTTTAATTATGTTCCTGGTGGCCACAGCAGGCCCATTTGTTATCTGAATCCTCAGCCATGCTGCTTTGTGTTTTCCTCTGTTACACTCAGCGTTGCCAGATGGGAAATGACAAATTATCGTAGCAGAAACTTAAAATTATCATATTTTGAAAAAAATGATCACACATACCTGATTTGCTATTGCTCAGGACCATTGGTTTCGATAAAATATGAATACAGACCAGTGTTAAAATACAGTTTGACCTTTAAATAAACTAACAGCGCTGTTGGAAAAAAGTTTTTCTACGTAGTTCTTGGTTCAATTGGACTGGTTTGATGTTTTGTGTTGCCATGTAACATCATGTGTTACTGGGGCATCACTTGTGCTACGTCGTGCATTGATTGGCTGTCAAGAGGCATGTGAAACAGCGCAACATCAGGCATTTTGCAGTTAATTGCTAATAGGCATGTATTGAAAGGCACAAATTATCATACATTATGGGATTTTTGGAATTATTAATCATACTGATACTATAATTATCATACATCTGGCAACCCTGGGTGTACTTCATACCTTAGTACTAATGTGCTCAAGACCAAAAGAATCGACTGCTTAATTTGTTGCCAGCTCTTTTAAGAATTGATTTGGACTGATCTAACTAATCGATTTATTGTTGCAGCACTAGTTAATAATAGTACATTTTTTATTTTATATTTATATAAACATTCATATAAATACCAAATTGATTTTTTTCCCTTTATATTTCATTTTTCACTTATTTTGTGGTTTCTACCTGTCTTTTTCTCTGTACTTGTATGTTTGAATTTTTTTTCAAAGGGACAGAGCATTTTGAAAAACATAGTATGTGTTATTATAGAAGATTATAGCCAACATTAATTTCCATTTTTATTGCCTACAATATAGTTTCCATAAAACAGTACAATCCAGTGTACCCATTCAACAGATAGGTAAAACACATTATGCATTTATGCTGCATTGTACACAACATATAGTACATACATGTTGCTGTTAACTGATAAATTTCCCAATGATGGGATAAATAGTCATATATTATCTTATTATTTGTGTGTGTGTATTTAGAACTTTACATAAATGTATATGTATGTAGATGTACTGCATTATTGATCATTTCAACTGCAACACTCAACAATTTCTCCTGGGATTAATAACGTATTCTGAGGCAGAACAGTCACTGAGTAGTGTAATAGTAGAATACTAAAATTTTCACTCACGTGTTTTTTGTTTTTTCAGATCTACACTGACCTCATATATGGCCTCTGTGGAATCAAGTTGACAGAAATAAAAAAACTTAAACCCCAGATTGCGTGTGTGTGTATGTTAAAAGTTAATGACTTTTTCCAGAAAGTTGCTACACTGTAATTGCAAAAATTCATGTAAACCTGTTTACAATTCAATGACAACTTCTTGGATTGACTTTCAAACTTTATTTATTCCCAAAACAGCAAACTCAAGCAATGGAAAAGCCTATATTTCCTTGAATGATCACTTTAGGCCAACTGTTAAAACAGACTCCACACCTGACTAGTGCAGGTCATCTGTCCTTACTTTCAATGTGTCAATGAGACAATAGAAATTATAACTGATTTTAAAACAATTTTCTCAACTTCATGACCAGACTGTTGATGCTATGGATACTTCTGAGTATCTTGTGTCATCATTAACAACCGAGCCTTTGATTCTGGAGTGGATGCTTTCAGTAAAAACCCCATTGGTGCATGTATTTTTATTGCAAACTTTGTGGCTTTAACGTCAACTTGACATTTATGAGAGTGTTTTACTCTTGTTTTCTTGAAACACTGCTCAACTTCTCTTTTATTTGCTGGGTTGGGTCATTGTCCCTTAAAAATAACAAATGATTGCAGGGCATTGTTAAGGTGTGTCGTAAAATTGTGATCTCCTTCACCTCCAGACAAAAGTCAATCCAGTCCACAGTGAGTTCTCTTTGCTTCCATCAGTTTCTTAACACCAAAATGTAGGACTAAAACGCTGCAGAACTCCTTTGTCCCTATTGTTATGAGGTTTTTATGGACTCAGAATCATATTAAATGTTGTTAAACCCTTTTAAGACTGCCATTGTAACAGGCTGCCTAGGTGGCTTCATGTTTTGTTTGCGATAAAAGTGTCAGAAATTGTATTTTTTGCCAATGCTTTGTTTTCAGTAAGATCTAAATTTTTAATAAACAGTGTGTTTTGTGAAAAAAAATGGACTTGAAATTTTTTCATATTTATGATCAGAAACTAATGTCAATGTCCTTAACGAAGACTGACAAAATAAACTTTCAGTATTCTACATCTGCTCAAACACACTTTTTGGTCTTAAACATTCAGTATCCGTGTTGTGGATTCATATTTTTTGTTATTTCCAGGTGTTCTTTTGGCCTATCTGGAAGTCTTGAAATAAAGTCCCACATTGCTGCCGTAAAGTGTTATATAGTGTTGGAAAGCTCAGGATCTGAGCTTTCCCGTGCTGTTTGAATTTGGATAGCTCAAGCGGTTCAGGAGTTACAGTAATCTGAATGCTGTAGAGTGCAAAATGAAGCGAGATTGAATTTCTTAAAGGGTTAATCCTTTATATTGCTATTTAGGGTTCCTACAGGGTTCTATGAGTTAAATTTAAGACTTTTTAAGACTTTTTTAAGACTACTCAGAACAAAATCTAATGCCTATTTCACAGCCACACTGGCAAAAATTTGTGACTCCTAGAATTTACAGAAAATGTATTTATTTACTCTGATGATTCCTGGCATTCCAATTCATTTGCAAAGTTAGTAATACTTAGTTCCTAATTTCAGTATAAATTTTTGGGTTGGAACCAGTAGAACTGAGTCCACTAACATTACTTTCTGTGCAGTTTTGACATTTAACAGACACATTTAAACACAAAACAGAGAACAGGTTTATGGCAATATAACTTAAGACCTACCATATCATATTTAAAATCTTTTAAAGTCTTTTTTAAGGTATTAAACGCAGATTTGTAAATTCAAGACTTTTAAGACTTTTTAAGACCCCGTGTTAACCCTGGTTGTTGGTAGTGAATGTCAGTTTTGGATAACAGTGATTCTTGAACTACAACGAGACATGTGTCAAACCAACACTGTGTGGGCCACTCATTTGACATGTATTATCCTGACAGATGCCATATTCTGTTTGACTAAAAGCATAGGGCATCAATAAAATGTCATTCAGATTTGTTACAACCTACCTGTAAGAGATGCTTCAAAGCCCATGTCCTCGATAGCTTCTCTGAGCTGCTCAGGCTCCGTCAGTCTGGGGTAAAAGGTTATCGTTCCCTTTTCCTCTTCCAATGACACCTCTATAGAGTGCACTCCTGTCATCTGAGAGATCCTCCCTTTAATCGACTGCACGCAAGAGTTGCAAGTCATCCCCACAATCCAGACAGTTATAGTCAGTATATCCATTTTCCAGCGGTTTATGTCTTCTCCAGGTGGCGGGTCGGATAGTAAAGTGGCATCAAACCCCAAATCCTCAATCTTATCTCTCAGCTCTGACTGTGTGACTAATAGAGGCTGAAATATAATCAGTGCTGAAGCATCCTGAAGGGATACCTGAATGTGCAAAACCCCGTGGAGACAACCAATCTGGCCTTCAATGGTTTGTACACAAGAGTGACAGTGCATCCCGTCCACCCTGACCTGCACTGCTGACTCCGCTTTGTATCCCATGTTGTGCAGCTGCAGGGCGATGTCTTTGGGTGTAATGATGGACGTATCATATTCCACCCTCAGTAAGTCACTGCTTAAAGATAAACTGGCAGTATGTACTCCGCTCAGGCTGGAGATTCTGCATTGGATGGTTTGTACCTGATGCTCAGGTGGGAGTCCAAGGAGTTTGAAGACCACCTTGGAAGTAGTTTTAGGTAGAGGGTAGAGCTCGCTCTGACTGCCGTACTCATAGGCCAAGTTGTCGACACCCAGTTTTGTATCGTCCAACTCAATCTCCTAGGGAAAAGACAAACCACACCATGCGTTAGTTTTATATTCTTATTCATTTTTAATAGCAAATTCACTACATGTGGTCTCTTGTGCCCAGTTACCCCCAGTGTGGACAGTTCCATCGGTGTTGCTATGGTAATGGTATGTAATTCTTGGAGCAATATACACATTCTACACATCCACATAACCAAAAAAATATTAGAAACAAACAAACAGGTCAGACAACAAAACAAAACCAAGCAACAAGCACTATAATGAGCAAATATCTATACCAAGCTAACAGTCTGAGACCAACATATGTCATGAATTTATAAAATAATGGAAGGTCTCCCAGCGTCTGTGTGCATGTTCCTGCACAGTTCTGAGAAATTGAAATGTTTTTAACCGACCAATTTTGCACCTGCAGTTGAGGAATAGTCCTGTTTCCACATTAAATATCTCAGTAAGTTGATAGGACCAATATTTTGGGAAATATTAGTAATTTTGGAATATAATAGCCTTACAATCATGTTGCATTACCCATGACAGTTGACAGGAAGTGCAGGACCACCCTACATGACGGGAAATAAAGTTAAAAACAGGACGCATTTATTGACTTCTGTCCCTCAGTATTAATATGATCCCCAAGGTGCAACGTGCAGGTAATTTAATAAAACAACAGACCAGTGAGACAAACTTTGTTGTGCTAAGCTAAGCAGATCCAACAGTACAAAGTATTATTTCTCTACCAATAAAACTCACTGAACAAGACAAAAACTAAAAATAAATTCTTGTATTATGAAGCGATGATTTTGAATTTTGTCTCATCTTTGCTGTTTTCTAATCATAACTTGGTTTAAATGAATGAAGCCTCAGCTATCGGCTAATCCATTGTTTGTGTTATGTTGAAATGATTCCCCCTGGAAACAAGGTTTCGCAGGTTTAAGTGATAATTTTTTATATTTCTACTTTAAAACAATCAAAACTAAAAAAAAAATCCTTGCTTAAAAGACTAACACTTTTGATGTTACATCAAAGATATCAATGGAGTGTCTGGCAGCAATCCCTACACAGTAACCTGCTAATAATAATGGATTAATAATAGATTAGAACTCTGTAGTGCTTTTCAGTGAACCCAAAGCCCTTTACATTATTGATCTATTATTCATTCACACTCTGGTGGTGGTAAACTATGTTTGTAGCCACAGCTGAAGGACACTTATACACATTCATAAACCGGTGTGAGTGACACTGGAGGCAAGATGGGTGAAGTGTCTTCCTCACACAATGGCACATGACGAGGACAGAGCGGGATTCCAACCGCCGACCCTTCAGTTCTACCTCCTGAGCCATGGCCACCCCACCCCTCTACATCGTAGCCCTGTAGAGTCCTGTTTCTATACCAGTCTGATATAGCAGAGTGAATGTAATCACTATACTATTCAGGCTACCAATAGTCTCTCACTAGCCAGACAATGCAGCAGCTGTTTAAGCTTGGGTTAGTGAAATATTAGAAGAAATAACACAGCCATGATTGAATCAGCAGAAGTGATACTCAACTCTGCTGTGACTGGTAC
The DNA here is from genome assembly GCA_029814645.1 of Fowleria isostigma. Taxonomy (NCBI): domain Eukaryota; kingdom Metazoa; phylum Chordata; class Actinopteri; order Kurtiformes; family Apogonidae; genus Fowleria; species Fowleria isostigma. The sequence continues at coordinate 7,888,089 of JAPTGZ010000013.1, forward strand.
CTTAACTGCAACTTGAGTGGAATATGAACTGGTACCATGCCTGCATTAATAGTTAAACACACTATTTGATGAAAAGGTATGTTAATACTATATGCAAAGATGCTTTTACTGTCCTAAAGACGCATTATGTCAGTTACAACAGTCAAAATGCTATTGATAGAGAGGGATTATAGCACATTTTTTCCAAAGACTAAAATATTAATTTAATGACATAGAACTGGAGTTGCTGTCTTGCCATGGTGTCAGTAACTTAGTTGAAATGTAAGCTAACATGTTAAGACACCAAACTAACAGCTCTGCAAGTACAAAACATTTTTATCCTGGAAGTGACTTTGTAGACAGCTGTAGCATCCCAGTTTTTTAAGTAAAAGAACTATCTTAGAACTAATTTCAGATGATTATTTTAAACATATGTAGGAATAAAACGTGAAGGTGAACAAAAGGCAAAGAGAAATCACAACTTTAAATAGAACCCCAGAATACCGAAGGAAAAAGTACAAAAATACAGCAACAATAGTGGTTGCTGACAAACACAAAACGCAGCATGTAGAGACATGCAGAGTTCAACAGGTTGATGCAACAGTAGGGCGTTGCTGACACTATCTGGTCGAGAGGAGTGAGATGAGGAGATGCACAGCCAAAACAAACTGATGGTGACAACAGTGAGGGGGGGACTTACAGGACCAGGTCTAGAAGAATGGGACCACGCTGGTTGAGGTGGACAGGTGGAACAAGAACTGACAGTGTGACCTCGGTCCCCACAGTAAAGGCACAGCCCCATCTGGATGTGGCGCCATCTGTCAGCCAGGTCCAGCCCAGTCCTTTCCAGCTCCATGGGCGCCTCTCTACCCCCCACTTCAGCCGGGGGATCGGGAGAAGAAGCAGAAAAGGAGGAGCTGGAAAGAGAACGCACTGAACATTGGGGATTGAAGTCTGTCAGAGGCTCCTCCCATTCCTTCTCCTCCTGAAGGTCCTGGAGACGTTGGTCCAACTGGATGACAAGACTGATAAGGGAGTCGAAATCGTTGGGGAGGTTGAGAAGAGCAAGTTGGTCCTTCAGTGGGCCTGAGAGCCCCCGTAGGAATAAGTCCTGAAGAGCAGCCTCGTTCCACCCGCTCTCCACCGCCAGGGTCCGGAACTTGATGGCGTAGTCAGCCGCAGTGTTCTTCCCCTGGCGGAGACTGGTGAGTCTCTGAGCTGCCTCGCTGCCCTCTGCTGAATGCTGGAAAGTCTTCTTGAATGATTCGATGAAAAGAGGAAGGGACCAACAGCAGGAAGTGTTCCTACTCCACTCAGCACTGGCCCATGCCTCCGCCCCACCTGTGAGATGGGTAATGACAAAGGCGATCTTTGCCCGGTCTGAAGGATAACTAGATGGAGACTGTTCAAAATGGATGTTACATTTGGTTAGAAAAGCGTCAAAATGACCAGATTCTCCCGAAAACTTCTCCAGATGGGACAGGAAGGGTGAGACAGTCATGGTAACAGCAGAGACAGGAGCAGGTGGTGGCTCCATGGGGGCAGGTAGAGGCTCCACCGGGGACCAAACCTTCTCTGCCAGACTCTGCAGCTGTTCCCCACGTGATTGGAGGATATGCTCATGCTGGTCTGACAAGTCCTGCATGACTTGCTGGAAACGGGTCAGCTGTCAACAGAGAGCCTGGTTGTGGAGAGTGGTCTTCTGGAGGTCTGAATCTTTTGGATCCATCTTTCTGGTCAGTTTGTTCTGTCACGGTGAAATAAGGATCCATATATCGACTCCAGGTAAAACAGAAAAAGGCTCTTTACTGTACAAGTAAGTGCACAAAAAAAATAGTTTGCGTAGCACAACACGCTCCGTACAAAAGTACAGCAACAATAGTGGTTGCTGACCATATACAAAAAGTGTAGAGACGTGCAGAATTCAACAGGTTGATGCAACAATAGGGCGTTGCTGACAATACCTGGTCAAGAGGCAAGGAGAGGTACATCCAAAACGTGTTGGCGGAGATAAGCACAACAAACTGACAGAGAGCAGGTGAGAGTGAACTAAAATAGTGTGTGGTGATAAGGTGCAGGTGTGTGATGATGAAGAGCAGTGATGAGAGGTAAATGAATGGGGGTGGCAGACATATTACACAGGACAAGTTTATTTCTGTCCTGCCCCGAGAATAAACACAACCTAAATCTAAAACACATTTTTAATTTCCTGTTTCATCCATACAAGCATGCATAACTGTTTACTTTGGCTATTTCCTCCCTCTGAAAACAGGTAATGCCAACCACCATCAATCATTTCAACCAATCCCCCATAATCCCATAAAAATGAAAAGAAACCACTATTAGCTCAGTATATTCTTTGCTGATTGTGAGATGAACGTAGGATGCTTCCACGAGCATGAAAGTTGCTTCATTGTACAGATGTCAGCACTCGAGGCTCATTTGCAAAGTCCAACCATATCAAAATACCGAGTTAATCCCCCCTGTGAATTAACATAGAAGGGACAGTTTTCATGGATGGAAGCACAGAGCCGGTCCCAGTTTGTCACATTCAGCAAAATTCCAACTAGATAAGATGTCATAGGCCATTTAATTTACCTGTTCTCACATCCACCTCACTTAGAGTTTGTGGTGTTCATCTTAAATTTGGGTAGTCCATTGACCTAAGTAGGGGGAAGCCCACATTGCCAATTTGGGAACTAAAAACCACATGACCGGCCCCTTCACATAAGCCCTCCAACGTGACTCTACTTAAAGTCAATAAGTCACTGGGACTTCAAAGAACTGAGCCCACAAGTCAACAGTATATGGAAAAACTGCTGCACAAACCACAATAGAATAGAATAGAATAGAATAGAATAGAATAGAATAGAATAGAATAGAATAGAATAGAATAGAATAGCCTTTATTGTCATTGTGTATGCAATGATAGTAGACAGTCAGTGCAACAGTATGAATTAAAACATCAATATAGAACAATAAAGCGGATATGAAACTAGAAAAACTACAAAGTAAAATAAGAAAATAGAATACAAATTTTTATAAAGTAAAATAAGATTAGAACTAAAAGTAGAATAAAATAAAAATTGTTATATATTTACATTATTAACAGTATGTATACCAATGAACAAGTCTAAAAATATTATTATATTTTGTTTGAATACATATTGAATTAATATTGCAAATGTTATTGCTAGAACATAGGATTATTGCAGAGGGTTCCAAAAAATATGTTTTCTTGTTGAAGTCAAATAGCTTTTTAGTACTAAATCACAGCACATATTGCTTGTATTTTCTTGTTGAATCTCACGAGTCATTAAAATGTTGTCCTTACTTTAGAAAAAAATAATAGAATAAATATAAAATTAAAAAAAACAAAAAGAAGATAATAAATTGAATATACATTTTACAATTTTATAAAGTAATTTAAGAATAGAGCTTAGTAGAATAAATATGAACAAATGCAAATTTACAGTATTAACAGTATGTGGCACTATGTATATCTATGAACAATATTAACAGTATGTATTACCCATGAATAACAATATGCACGTGTGTTAAACAGTATGTGTATCTATTAACAGTGTTAACAATATGTATTGCCTGTAAAAACTGTGTGTGTGTAAACATTATCTATATCTGTATTGTATTTTATTATAGACAGGTTGAACACAATATAAATATATATTCATGAACAATAATGGTTTTTGATGGGCCTTATCCCGCATAGGCACTTTTTAAAAAAAATTCTGTTAAAATTCTAATTAAATTGTTCTCCCCAAAGCCCACAGTTTTCACTCCAGCATATCCCTGAGTACCTCTGTGGTCCTTTCCTTGTTTTACTGCAGCATTTTTTGTAATTAAATGCTAAAATTCCATCTTAAATGGCTGTTAAAATATGCTTAGGTGGATATTCTGTTCACGTTTTCAAGATTTCAAGCTTCTCATAGCCCCTGCAGGATTACAAAAATTCTCATCCTTGGACAAATACACTTAATGAGACCTGGAATGGGGTGTAAAAAAGAAAAAGGTCCCTGATGCTGATGTAGTTATTGACACTTATGAGTTTAATGATTGTACTATATGCTGTAATCATCCTGTTTTTTCTATAAAGTAGTTTCTGTAAACCAGAATCTATGTAAATAATTCCTCAGTGTTGCCATATACCATAAGTTTGTGTACGTTATTTATGAAATATTGATTTCTGTGTTTGTGGATGGGAATCAAGGTCAGTGGCCTGGGTCAATATGTCAACTTCAGTCAACATCCAGCTGTGAATGATAAACTATGTAAAGAACATGCTTGCTTTTGTAGAGGTATTCTAAACAGTACACTGTAAAATAGAATTTGGCCCATTTGTTGGGCTAACATATTATTCTGTGTTGGAACAACAACTAATTACTTGACTTAGATTTAGACAAACTTTACCGATCCACGAGGGAAATTACTTGGTAACAATATCTCAGTTGCATACAAAAAATGCTAGCACACAAAAATAAAAGGAAAGTAAGGCTATATTCAGACTGCAGGCAAATGTGGCCAAATCTGATTTTTTTTTTTTTGTTCATGTGTGACCTGTATCTGATCCGTTGAAGACAGTGTGAACAGCACAAATCCGATCGGGGCTGCTTTCATATGCGGTCCTAAATCAAATATGTATCTGATATTTTGTGATATGACTTCAATTTGAATGGCTTATCTGACCTTTACACTGAAATGTGACAAACACCACAGTTCTGCGTCCCAGGAGGGGAAGTGGTGGGAAAAACAGACTTACTGTAAATTCCGGACTATAAGCCGCTACTTTTTTCCCACGCTTTGAACCCTGCGGCTTAAATAACGATGCAGCTTATACGATGAGTTTACCTTACTGCCTGCCACGCGCCAGGGAGGAATCTGCGGGAATGGGTCATATTTACGACTCCCCATTGTTACTGATGGCAGCTCCAAGAACCATACATAGAGAAACTACCATAACATTTGGCCAAGTGTAGAAAAAAAAAAGAAAAAGAAAAAAGATGTATAAAATAAGACTCATAGGGGCCGGGTGCTATGTGGATTGGGTGACAGTCGAAGGCAGGGGGCTCGGCGACCCAATCCTCGGACACGGAGTCTAGCTCTTG
>JAPTGZ010000013.1:7915966-7928827 GCA_029814645.1 Fowleria isostigma
AATTAACTTATCAGTGCATGTCTTTGGATGGTGGGAGGAAACCGGAGTACCCGGAGAAAACCCATGCAGACACGGGGGGGAACATGCAAAATCCACCCAAAAAAGGTCCCACCCATCAACTGGTGTTGGAATCAAACCCAGGACCTTCTTGCTGTGAGGTACGAGTGCGAACCACTGCACCGCCATGTCGCCTTCATTCATTCATTAATTTTCCAAACAATTTCTAGAGTTCCAGGGGATTAGGTAACATAATTTCGAAGCCACTTACTTTCTCAGTTGGCTACATCCATCATAACAGCTCTGATTTATCTTCTATAGTAACATGGAGCACTAGCTACTATTAGAAAACACCAGAAACACACTCCAACACAGATATTAAATTCTGGGCCATTAATGTTGTAACAAGTCAAAGTGGAGACACTTTATGATACTTAAAAAATTGTGGAATATAGTGTATGTATATAGTGTAGTGTATAGATGTTGTATTATGTTGACTGCAGTAGAGTGAAAAGTGCAATAGTTTCACTCCACTCTGCAATTAAACTAAGTAGAAAGAGAATAAGGAAGCGAATAGTGGTATAAACTGGAAATTCTCAAGTCAAGCCCATGTGCTGCTTAATGGGCTCCATTTGTTTTATGTGAAAATGAAAGAACTACAACTCCCAGATTAACTTTGGAGATGTAGTCCTGGGGGATGATGAATTCACTTTTTTTCCCCAAACAAAAACCCTTGAAGATAGATCGAAAAGAAAAAAAAAAAAACATCCAGAAAACAGAATAAGTTTAACATTTACATACAAATTTAATAAAAAACTAAAAGTTCACAAACAAGTTTTTTTTTCTCATAGTCCAACATTATTATTTCAGCCATGTTGCTGTGGTGAAACGGTTTATAATATCATCTCTGCGTCCTCCAGAGAGGCTTCGCTCATCCCCTCAGATGCCGCCTCCTCCTCTTCATCTTCATCATCCTCCTTCTCCTCCTCCTCAGCTGCTCTCTTCACACCTCTCTGCTTGGAAAGCGCCACTGCATATCTAATGTTATACATGTTGAAGTCGCACCTAAAGAGATAAAACACGTGAATGGATTCCATATTTACTAAACAGGTGAAAAAAATAAAGGTTATGAAAAGCCGGGAAACAAAACGGTTCAGACTTACAGTTTGGAAAGGTCGTCGAAGTGTCTCTGGATGCTCTTCTGCAGGGCTTGGAGGGTGGGCAGTATGGCTCCGGACCTGTTCTTGAGTTTCTGACCATGCAGCATGAGCAGATTTTGAGCCCAGGTCATATAGAACTGGAGGTGGCCGGACTTTTCCAAACACGCCGCCACAAAACCCAGGAGCTTCTCCACGTAAATGTCAGGAAGTGAGCCACACACCACCGGGACTACAAACACAAACAAGTATTTTCAACTGTAAATCACACTTTAAAGGAGTGATATTTAGCTTTTATAAATGAAACTGTGCATTTTAAAACATTTCCCTGTGGTCTACATGAAATGTAAATGCTCAAAGTCCCCACAGGTTTCAATAAGTTAAATTTAAGACTTTTGAAGACCTTTTTAAAACTACTTAGAACAAAATTTAATGCCCATTTCACAGCCAAAATATGAACGAAAGGTTCCTTGTTCACTTTCAAAACGAGCTCTGTCTTGATGTACACCGCTAATGCAAGACGTTTTGTCAGCGCCACATGTAAACGCACTAGCTTTATCTGAATCAGGGAATATGCATTTAAACAACTCAGCGATTCTATCTTTGGCATTGTGGGAGTGTTTAATTGTGTTAAATTTTAATATTCTATTTTTAGTTTGCCTACTTGGCATTTTCATTTCTTCTTTTTTGGATTCTTAAGTTGCCTACCAATTCAAAAACCGTATAGGAATACTGAAATGGGAGAGAGTCTGGGCTCTTTTGTCAATGAAATGTATTTTTATCCATTTATTTACTTATTTTTAATTATTTTGCTCATTTTACTCTAACTATTAATACACTTTCCTTTCATTATCGACTTTGTGATTTATTGACATGTACTGAAGAGCCACATGTATAACCCACTTTTCTTCTAATAAAAACTTTAATAACTAAAATGACAATCACCAGGAAATTACTGTTACTATTACAAGAGAGCTCACCTTAAACAGACGGATGAAAATTACAATGAACATTTATAAAATGGAGAAGATAACAGCATTCCTTAATCTTAAGTTCGAGAAATTTCCTTCATATTGGGAAAACTGGGTCACATATATCACACTCTATAGGTCGGATTGTTTTCACTCCCTATTTGTACATAGTTTTTCTCTTTGGTTATTTATCTTTCTTTTCAATGTTTGGACATAAAAAGACAGCATAAGTATGTACATATGATGTGCCAAATGTGAATGTCTGATGTTGAATGTCAATAGAAAAAAAAAGAAAACTTAATAACAAACAACAAAAAAAAAAAAATACAGATAACCCAGATTTAGTGACATAAAACCCCCGTGTGTTTCTCACTCTGCTCATGTGGTACAGTTTCAAGCACTTCCTGCTTCAGGGCTTTTTCGTTGAGTCGAAACGCCAGGATGATGGCGGACGTCCACTCCTGAAGCCGCAGTTGTTTGCGAATGCTGGCCGGCGTTACGTCCAGGTCGAGGTCGTAGGGGTCAAACACCAGAGACCCGTCCAGGGAGTAGACCAGGAGGCCTTCGGTGGTGGTGGCCGCCCAGCTCCGACCTGACACACGACACAACATATCGTCACCGTTACTAGATTCCAAAAAAAAAAAAAAAGGCGGGGGGGGGTTTGCTTTGGATGGATGAGAGTGTTTTTCCGCAGGGAAAGTGAAAATGGTGTCATTTTGTGGCCTACCGGTTGGAGAGAAACGCAGTGAGCTGACTCTGATTTCAGGCTTGAAGTGTCTTGAACTCATATCACCTGTACAGAAATGGAAATAAAAGAAGGAAAATGTCATACGCTATCTGTTAAACGGCTCAGCTTTCAGCTCATTGTGTTGTTCCGTGTTTCAACAAGATAAATTTAACACCATTATGAATGCTGTTTAAGACCTATTGTGCTGGGGTTGAACTTTGCTGCAACTCCCCGTGAGAATACAGAGCAGTTACAGTTGATGGCAGGTGTTTGGGGATTAGTTTTTGAGGCACATTTATGATTTTCTTGCTCCCCATCCAGCTCTAATACCTTTATACCCAAAATACATCAGGCTTTCATGTTCATTACTTTTCGCCAGGCTTCAGCCCAAGCACTAAATGCACGCTTCTCGAGCCAAACCTCATTAAACTTGCACTCGCACATATTAAATCAATGTTAAAACTAGAGCTGCACAATATATCATTTGAGCATCGCTGTCGTAACGTAAGTGTGCGCAATATTCACATCGCAGGTCCTGTAATGGAAAAAAAAATCACAGAAAATGAAGAAAATCACTAAAAACGAAGAAAAAAAATCACAGAAAATGAAAAGAAAAAATCACCAAAAACCATGAAAACCACCAAAAATTAAGAAAATTATCAAACATGAATAAGAAAATCACCAAAGCAAGGAAGAAATACACTGAAAACAAAAAAGAAAATCACCAAAAATGACAAATCACCAAATACAAAGAAGAAAATCACAGAAAATGAAAAAAAGTCACCAAAAATAAAGAAAATCCCTGAAAAAGAAGAAAACCATCAAAAACAAAGAAAATCACCAAAAACAAGAAAGAAAATCACAGAAAACAAAAAAGAAAAATTACCAAAAATTAAAAAAGAAAATCACCAAAACAAGAAAATCACAGAAAATGAAGAAAATCACAAAAAATGAAAAAGAGAAGTCACCAAAAACAATGAAAATCACCAAAAATGAAGAAAATCATCAAAAACGAATAAGGAAATCACCAAAAACAAGGAAGAAAATCACCAAAAATGTAGAAAATGGTCAAAAACAAATAAAATCACCAAAAATGAAGAAAATTATCAAAAACAAAGAAGAAAATCACCAAAAACAAGGAAGAAAATCACTGAAAATTAAGATAAAAAGATCGAAAATGAAGACGAAAATTACCAAAAACAAAAACTCAGTGCCAAAAAGAAAAGCAACATTAGTTATCTGGAATGATTTCAGCTACAAAACAATGAAATTGAAACGTGTTCCATGTCGACAGTGTCTTTTACCTGTTGACACAACCAGAGGAAACAACTAATTTGTTTGACCATTAACATCGGCACCACAGCTACTAAATCCTCCGGAGTGTTTTTTTTTCATATCACAATATGTTAAAAAAAAAAAAAAAAAATTCGCAATGTCAGTTTTTTTCCCAATATCGTGCAGTCCTCGTTAAAACACACTATTTTTATGCATCATATCCAACAAACAGGTTCCAAACTGGAGTTCAACATTTTCACAACTGGCAAGAAAATGATGCAAAACTATCCCTGTGTTAACAAAAAGAGGCCGGAAAATACAGAGTAAGATTAAATTTCTGGGAAGTACTCGGCTTAACTTGATGTCTGCAGGTATGAGTACGGCATCTCTACGTCTGCTAAACCAGTATTTTGTCTTTTCCTGCAGTTTGGATTGAGACGCCAACGGGCTGTGGTGTTAATAAACTACAGTTCAGAGAAGATAAACCACCATGCATGAAATAGAAGTTGTGCTATCTCGATCAAACTCACTTAATCTTAAATTTAGAGCTTATCACATATGATTTATCACTGGAATAAAAGCACACACACCAGGCTACAGAGGTTGCATTCGATGTTCCATGTTGGTTTAGTTGCGACTAGTTTTTACACACATTATTAAAGTGAACCTAACTGTATAAATGTGATATTAACTCTTTCCTCCATAAAGACGACATCTGACGATCCTCCCCCGTATCCTTAATGACGAGTTTTGACACCTCTGTTATTTCACTAAAGCCGTGATTTGACGACCATGAGAACAGGTTTTCAAATGCAACAGATGCTGTGATAGGTGGAGGTGAACACAACCAATAGGATCAAATAATACATTTTCTTTTTTTTTTTCTTATTTAATTTTTTAAAATTATTTCTCTTTTTTTATTTCTTATTTTATCTTATTTTTGTTTTAATTTTTTTATTTTCAAATTAAAAATCATAATAAAATTTTGCTTTCTTTTGCTGAAGTTTGCCAAAGTAGTGACATTTATAGCCACTGTAAAAAAAAAAAAACAACAACACACCAGAAAAACAAAATGTTCCATGGGTAAAACTAGATATGGGCTGTTCGTAGTATGTGTTCAAGGAGAAAAGAGTTAACAGAAATAATCCAATAAATTTTTTCCAAAATCATATCTAAAATAGCCTAATATACTCAATAACATAAGCTCTAAAATGAATAAAATGACAACTTATTTTATCCATAGGCCTATAATGAGGAAATGGATAATTTTAGTGGAGAACAGTAAAAAAAAACACATGTAATTGTTTTTCTCAAAAATGAACAATTACAGAATGGATGATTATATTTTGGCATGGCTTTGAGATTGAAAAATGTGGTTATAATGGGATTTAATGAGATATGTTTGTCCTGAATGACTCGAAAGGGTAGAAAATGTTAAATCTGTTGCTGCAGAAAAACTAAAGATGCACCAAAGTCAATATTTGGGCTAAGGTTTGACTTATCTGACAAAAGCCTCAGCCACTCAACATTTCTTATAAGGAAAATATGGACTGAAACATGTAAACCAGTGTTTTTCAATGATCCCATTTCTGAAGTGCATGTAAACACATCACGTCTGATTATGGCAATTATCAGATTATTTCCAGTTATCAGATTTTTATGTCATGTAAATGGGCTCAATGTTGTAGAAGATGACGGTGTTTCCATGTTCACTACGGAGACTCTGAACGTCCAAATGGGTCATATCTGATGACTGTGAAAAGATGAATAACTGTATTTTACACCAATTATTGACATGTATTGGTATGATTAGTGGATCAACAGGTATTAAACAGTTTATATCAGTGGATGTTTATGGACACCAGTAGCTGTTTGGGTCTTTCTGGGTTAAATTAAAATGATTCCTGTGGGTTCAGACTGTTTATGGACCCATGGAAACCCTCGCTGTACCTCTGCGGACCCCAGGGAGGCTAATGTTGACCCCCTCTCCGTCTCCAGCTCCTTCATCAACCAGGGCCAAGCTGCCGAACTCCGTCATCTTGCGTCGGTCGAGGAATTCCTAAACACAGAAATCAACCACGTTTAGAGACCGGTGCTCATTTCCTCAGGTGTCAAAGTTAAAACGGGGGCTGTACCTCCATGGCGTCGAAGGACAGGTTACAGGAGATCTCAAATTTCTTCATAAGCATCTGTTCTTTGATGTTGTAGATGCAGACAAACTTGGACTGGCCTCCTGCTAAAATGGACTCCCCATCGGCCGAGTAGCACAGTGACGTAAAAGACCTGAACGTAAAAAAGAGGGCAAACAGGTGGCGTTATCTGTGGTCTGGACTCCAGACAAACACAGTCCGACAGCACCCTCAGACCTGACTCTACTCACTTGCCCTTGGCAGACTGTTTGGCTGTGATTTTATCGGAGTCTTTGCGTCCCGTCTGCAGGTCGTGACGTCCGGCCACAGAGCCCGTTTGTGTGGCGGAGTGAGGGTCCCAGAAGGAGATCTCGCTGTTCATAGTGGCCACGGCTAACTCCTGACCATCAGGCCGGTACGTCACAGACAGACCTGAGAAAAACACGAACACCAACAGTGAGTGGGGTAGGGATGGGAATTGATAAGAATTAACGATTCCGATTCCTTATCGATTCTCTTGCTGATTCTCATTGGGTGAGGGAATAAGAGTACAAACAGGTTTGTTTACTGATGGTTTTATTTCACCAAAGTAATTATGATACTGCTTGATTTTCTGTTATTGCTGATGTTTCTTCATTTCATGCTGTCTCATGCAGGTCAAGTTTGTGCTGACCATGTTACTCATTGTTTCTTTTTACTCAGATAAGTTTCAAGGACACTAGGGGAGATGGCTCCATGATGATCCACCTGTCCTCCTAACAGACAGTCGAAACCAGTTTTTTGATCTTCCTTCTATAAATGAGTGAATATTCCCGAATAATTCCTGATTACTGCTTCAGAGAAAGACTGGCAGAGCTAACCTGCTGTCTGCTGTTCTGTCAAATCTTTTTCTCCTTGCAAGCAAATGCTTGAACTATTGTCTGTTGTCTTGTCATTTTGAGTTTAATAGAAAATAAATCCAACATTTACAGTGACTGTATTTTCTATTTCCATCTCTGCACAGATAATATATCATGTACAGTATGCACAAATAATAATAACAGATGACACTGAGTCCGATTTGTGTTCGGTTCCAGTTCAATACATGTTGAAGTGTTTGTTGGATCTGTGGTAGATCAGAGTTTCCAGTGGATCTGACTCATACATAATGTGATTTACCTACTGTTCCTGCTCCTGTTTCTTATCAATTACATTGGAGCCACCACGGTACCGGTGATGCGGATCCAGTGGCGTGGAGCTGCGGACTGGTACTGAGTGCATAACGGTAAAGATGGTGCAGAGTCGCGACGCAGACCCGTGGACAGGTGTCCTGTAATAGAACACTGGTACCGGAGAGTTGTTGCACTTAAGCGTGGCTAAGTATCGTATCAAATACGTGACATTTATGTGGATGAATATCCTGCTGTGGACAAATGTTTTTGTCATATTGTTGGATTTCCTCCTTTGAACAAATGGACCTGGTGTCATCTACACATAAAATACAGACTTCAGAGGGTTTCTGCCTGAATGCCATAGCAGCTACGTTCTGAACCAAAACAATGCAGCGTGCATGTGACGTCATTGTGCATGCGCAACGAGAGTGGAATCGATAAGCAGAATCGTTAAGCAGGCAGGCAAACAATTCCAAGGAATCGAGCTACTGGGAACTGATTCTCAAAAAGGTCCGGTTCTCAATTCCCATCCCTAGAGTGGGGTCAACAAATCCATTTACTTCTTGGAAGTTAACCCTTTATCAGGCAAGTGACTATTTTTGGTCATTTCCACACACATTACAAGACAGTGACAGCAACAGTTGCAGTGAGTCAAAAACCTCAGGTCCAATGTGGCAGGGTCTGTAAGGTTCACCTCTGCATGAACAGTCAGTATACCTGCTTTGTTAGGTACCATGAAGTAATGGTACTAATGTAAAGAATAATGTGTTTAAATGGGCAGGTTCCGCATGTAACACGAGTGGACACAATGGGTTACACATGGAACCTCAAGTGAGACTGAGATTCATGAAAAACCCACATGTATATAAGATACACACATATATATAAGACCATTTACAGACATGTTTTCTGATCAAATGCACTGACACCTAAGTAAGTTTTCTTGCCAAAATTTTGGTTATTTTTGGCTCGAATACTTTATTACAAGTTCATTAATTTTGGGATGGCACAGAGCAAGAATGTAATTTTATTGCATTTATCTGAGGTCATCATTAGGTGCATCCTGAGGGGAAATATGTCTACATTTCTCTTTTATTACTGGGTCTAAAAAGCTGGAAAATTGCCAGACACCAAAATAAATCCAGTTTCATAGAAAGACACATTTATAATTTACTTGAGAGACAACATCCACTGGCAAATTTGCAAATAAAGATGATTCTGAATCTAATAACGTGACATTAATACTGATATTAAACCTTTACCATCAGTCCAGAGCCTTTTGTTTTCAGCTCAACAGGCCCTGCGTTGTGTAACTGTAAAGGCAGTGACTGACGTTCATCTTAGGGAGTTTCTTCATCTTTAACTTCATTGGCAGAGAGAGAGAGAGAAAGAATGAAAGAAAACCTCTGATCCACACAACTAAATCCCAGGTTGATGTTGAGATCAATGAGACACTTCAAGAGACTGTGTGTCTTTATTGAATTGAAAGCAGGGCTACCCTTTAGAATGCGTAAGCGGCTTTGTGACTGTTTTAAGCTGAGTCAGCATCTGAGCCCGGTATACTTAGAAGTACTTCAGCCTGGATCGAGACTCGTGGAGGTCCAGCTTCACCACGGCTCACGTCACGGGTTTATACGATATGAAGCTTCTTGCGTCGGCTGAAAATCACTTGGCACGCTTGCAACAATGTGCGTTTTTTGTTTTGTTTTTTTAGGGGAGGGAACAGGTCTGATTATTGCATGTGTCTAAGATGAGCTGAAACAACCTTGCACAAACTTCTTTTAGTTGAAGAGCACAGACTTCAAACTGTCTGTGCTGGTGAATTTATTTGGCTTCAGTAAAAAAAAAAAAAAACTGGCAGTAAAATCATCCTCATTAAAACTATTTATGTCTCCAGTCGTTGTTGCTGCATATCTCACCACATCCTGTCCTACCATCCATAGTGTCCAATCTAAACCAACGTTACTCTGGTTATTAACAAAGATTTCCTTTTTACTAATGCGACTCATGACTTTTCTTTCACATTTTATCCGGCCTACTCTGTTTCTAATTATTCTTCTCTTAGACAATGAGAACAAACACGGAAAAGTTTGGTTACACTTCACTAGAAGATGGGGAGTGCACATCATGACTGGAATTAACTACAGTTTTCAGGTATATGTTTTTTACTTGGGTATTTGTTTTTCGTAATATAAATGTGTTTTTTCAGACCACTGGATTTAACCCTTTCATGCATAGGGGTCACAATGGGATTGTGCTGTTTTAATTGTTACTGTTATACTTGTCCGGCCCACTTGACATCATATTGGGCTGCATGTGGCCCCTAAACTAAAACAAGTCTGACATCCCTGATTTAGTGCAGTGTTTGCCAACCACTGTGCTACAAAAAATCATCGGGTGTGCCATGGAAGATTATCCAATTTAACCTGATTGGTACTCTGTTTTGTTTTTACTAGTCCGATGGCAAGCTTCTGCATCAAAATTTGACTCATAATGTGCACTGTTGTGCAGAGGTGTAAAAAAATGAGCAATACAGCAATATATCGCGATATTTTGGCCTCCAATATAATAGTAATATTTCAACCCTTAACATCAATTTTTTTGAAAAACAAAAATGTTAATTTCTTTGCAACATTAGTTTAATTCAGAGTAGTGTAAGTGACAAACTTGATGCATTTTATGTTTAATGCACTTTATGTTAAGTGTATGTATTGTATGTAACACTACATTTGACTAATTATTTCAAAAACAATAAAATGGAAAAGTTGTTGCAAGTCAATTGAGACTAGATTTGCATTATATTTTAATAAATATACGTTTTGAGACATTTTTGTGTGGTGGTGTGCCATTTTTCTAATGTAAAATATGTGCCATGGCTCAAAAGGGGTTGGGAAACACTGACTTTGAGGATGATCCCTTGGTGAATATCATATCACATAATGAATTTAACATGCAGACAGGTGAGAAAGATGAAAAACAAATGTAGAAAGACCATATTTTAACAAGATAAAAACACAGAAGATCCAACATGAAGAAACCTATGTATAAAAAAAATAGCAAAATGAAAACAGGGTAAAAGTGGTCACAAGGTAACGACTTAAAATAATGTTCAAGACACATCAAGAAAGACGTCAGAAAACTAAAACCATATTAACCCATCTCATCTGAACTATCTGACATCCTGTGATTCCACTCTGTTGTAAATATGTATATACTCTGTATAATTTTATTATTACAATTATTATTTCCTATTTTATATGCTTTTTTTGCACTATCTTTACGCATGCAGACTTTTACTTGTACATTATTCTGTTGCTGCCATCCAATCTAATGAAAAAAACCCAATAAAAGATAAAAGAAAGATGAAATGAAATTAAAAAAAAGGCTTTAGAAGATGTAGAAAGATAAAAGTGGCATAAAGGAAGTCACAAGATTAAAAGGACATAAAATGACGTCAAAGAAACATAAAGAAGACGATGTAACAAGATAAAATAAGAGGAAAAAATAGGGGAAAAATGCTGCAAAAAGACAAAAAAACAACCTAAAAATCTGAAAAACAACAAACATGAAACCTTTGAAGCTTTCTAAGACATAATGAGATAAAAATAACAATACCATGAAACATATCTTGTGTCATATTTTGTGTCAGTTTTTGTTCTACATGATATATGCATCCAGCTGATCTGCAAATGGAGACTGGATGACAAAGAAAAGGTGACATCTTATTACAATAGTATAATAGTTCTGCTGCTGACATTGAAAACTGATTTGCACATTATAATTAATTTAATGTCTATTATTCTCTATTCTCATCAGTCTATTGTTTCGGGTTTGCGGCTGGTGGTTTAATAGTCGACACATTATGTTAATATGAGGCTCGGTTCACTTCGACAGCCACTAGAAATGTCCTTCAATGACAAACGGCAGACTTCTACATTTTGAGGACATTTCAGAGTGTCTTCTGACTTTCCGCTGCAGTCAAGAAGATGAATGAGTACGTGTACTTTCACCAGAGTCTATTTTTACAAGTGTGTGGACTGAGGACAGAGTGGACAATGGTCACAAGTGCAACAAGTCTATAGCTTACAATGGTAAAAAATGCTAATGCTAAAGTCTATGCAGGGTTCCTACAAGTTAAATTTAAGACTTTTTAAGACCCCGATGGAATCCTGTCCATGTCATATGAACTGAGAAATACAGCGTTATTGTGTATTAACTTCAAACATTAATTAAAAGTTGATTAAAATCCCTGTGAAAGTTGTAATTAGTCAAATTAAAACAAGTGTTGCCAGGTAGAACAAACCCTGCCCTTTGCACGTACTGTAGCTTATTTTGGCAACGATCAGCTCTTTCATTCATATTCAGTATCTGTTAATATAAAAATTATATGTCAGCCAAGTTTGAAATAAATTGAAACAAAACTGATGTTTTTTATAGACATGTAAAATTTCACTCATTACAAGTAAATAGGGACAATTTTTTTTATAAATTATTATATATATATTTATATTATTATATTTAAAAATTTAACAAAAAATTGGAAAAAAACAAAAAAAACAAAAACAAGCTATCACTTACATATTTTGCAGAGTGATGTCGAAAATTAATCTCCATGTCTCTGCGATGTTCTAAGTAAACTGAGTTAAAATTTATGTTTTTATAGCGATTAGAATTTTCGGCCATGATAAGTAAATGGGAGAAGAAAAAAAGATTTAAACATTTAACAAAAATTGCAAAAACAAGCTAGCTTAAATATTTTGCAGAGTGATGTCTAAAATTAATCTCTATATCTCTGCAACATTATAACCCATTAACCCCTGAGACATTATTTCAGTGAAACAGGGTGGAATAATAGAAAAAGACAAAGAGAAATTGAAGTTTGACAAGATTTTACTCAGTAATACACTCAGAATGTAGATCAATAATAGATTTAAGATGTTGAACATTAACACTGAACAACAACATGGGTTTGAATTTGAATCCAGTTGTTTTTTGGGGGGTTTTTTCGGCTCTTTTTTTTTTTTTTCTAAATCAATCCAGCTGCTTTTTGACACCTGGTTAACTCCATACAGCAGTTCCACAGTCAAAACTCAGTAAAAATACAGTAAAAAGAATAAAGGGAAATAACCAAAAAACACTGAAAACAACAGAAAAAACAATGAAAACACAAGGAAAATGGGGTAAAAAAAAAAAGTAAAAAATCGCAAACCATCTTTTTTTTTAATAGTGAGTCGATGTCACTCACTGCTTTGTTTCACCCACACACACACACACACACACACACACACACCATTCCAAAGGTGATGGGGGGGTGCACTGCGCATGCTCTGATGTCTATGGAAAGAACAAGGTCTATTCTATTGTTTCTTCTATTGTGTCAATGACTGTTTGCTTAAATTCTGTGAAGCCCTGTGAGGCAACCTTGTTGTGATACTGGGCTATATAAATAAAATT
>JAPTGZ010000013.1:7995178-8006950 GCA_029814645.1 Fowleria isostigma
GATAAACCACTTAATGACCGTTCAATATGGGGGAAATTCATTTGGGAAGTGCCATAAATGTCACACTGGGTCCTTATGGGTTAAAGGGTAAATTTTTAAAGAAGCAGAAAACATCTAGTGTCTGGCAGATAAACTTGAACATTTTGTAGGTTGTTATGAATTCTTCAACACACATGCGCAGAGGTTTTTTTTTTATATACCCCAATTACAATTAAATAATTTGTTCCTTCTGATGTTATGATGATTTATAGACTATTTACCTACAGTAAATCATCCTAAAGGCTTGACTTTTGTGGATGTAATTGCTCATAAGAGTTAAGAATCAAGAGTCATAAAGACAGAGGAATACCAAAGCAAAATGCTCACTTTAAACATATTTTCTTCATAGATTCCATTTTTTTAGTGTGTTCACCATATGTTTAAAAAGGACACTGACTATTTGGACCAAAATATTAAATTCTATTATTATTTTTCAGTGCTGAGTTCTTTCACCAAACCTCATAAGTTTACAGTGAGGGCTCTTTAAGCACACTCATGGTTTTCAACATGTGTATGTACTGAACAGGGTGCCCAGGGTGAACGCGGGCTGCCAGGGTCACTTGGTGCCAAGGGTACGGATGGAGATCCAGGACGCAACGGGGAGCCAGGTTTAACAGGAGCTCGAGTAATGCTGTGTTTACTTTTCTTAAAGAAGTTTATGTGGTCATTGTTCAGCAAACTATTGCAGACACTGTCATCATATTTTATGTGCAAGAAACTGAACATATTTTTTCCCTGTGTCTTATTTTGTCTCTTATCTGACAGGGTCTGACAGGACTTATTGGTGCCCAGGGAGCAGAGGGAAAACAAGGACCTTTGGTACGTACCTCTGACATAACCAAAAATCCTTTAATGAGTGGCGTTTGTTGTCCTAATGACAGATACTTAGATCTTTTATGTCCTCCCAGGGCTCAGGAGGAGATGATGGGAAACCAGGCCCTGCTGGTTCCACTGGAAACAGAGGTGGAGTTGGACAGATGGGCCTGCCAGGACCAAAAGGACCCGCTGTCAGTAACACTATTTGACTTATTCAGTGAGACAAAAAATACCCTTGTTAAAGTTGGACACAGTATTAAATCAATAGCTTACTTATGTAACGTCATATAATCTGGCTCAGAAAAAATGCATTAACACATAAACTGTAATCTCACTTTTTTTAACACGTCATTGATTTCCAACAGAAAACACATCAACACATACCACACGAATTACACAATAAAACACAAACTAACCTCACTGCACACACAAAAGAACTGTGTCAGAGAAAAGTAATATAAAAATAATTACAAAAAAAAAATTATAGTGGCCCACACAAAGAAAAAAGAAAACTGTCACATTCAATAGCCTTACAGATAAGTATAATCCATTGTTGCTTGAGAAAGTTCATTAAGGGTGTCCACCTCTTCAAATTCTCATGCTTTACCCATAATTACATAAGTTAACTTTTCTAAAGTAACACACATTACCATCTCTCTAATCCAGGACTGTGTAGAGGATATTTCAGCCTCTCCAAGATAGAGAAACCTGTAGGAGGCCAAAGTTGATCAGAATATACTCAGAGTTGACAGAAAAGTTATCTGGACATATCTGTAAAATACAAAGTCTTGCTAAGCAGCCTACCTGAATACTTCTGTAATCTTACATTTTGATGACTTAAATGCGGTAAAATAACAGACAGTGATTTTTGTGTTTGGATCTTTGGTTTTTAGGGTGATGCTGGTAAGATTGGAGAGGCTGGCAATGCTGGAGCTCCAGGTCCAAGGGTGAGATAGTTTTACTCATGAATTACATGTAGATGTCTTATTGGAACGTCAGTGTTTTAATATTCTGCTAATTACCGTAAACTGTTCTCAGGGACTGAATGGAAAAGATGGAGAAGCAGGAGCTGCTGGTCCCACTGGCCCCGCCGTGAGCATCTTCTACTGGTCAAACAATTGAATATCATTTGGATTTTTCATAGTTTTAAATTTTCACTTTGCTTTTCTCCAGGGTGGTGCAGGGAAGAGAGGAGAACAGGGACCTCAGGGACTGAACGGCTTCCAGGTAACACTGTTTAGTTGTACCTTAAATGGTCTTACTGCACGCCATTTGATTACACACTGACTATATGTATATTTTATTTTTATTTATTTTTTATATATTTTAACTGACATACTTTATGACGATGATCCTCAGTATTTATATTTTATATGATTAGAATAAAACCCTTAAAATACAGTGACCACATTTACAAACACCATAATAACTGGGGGGGCTCTACTGTATTCATGATTTTTGTTGCTTATATTAGCTATACACTTACCACACTTAACAACTGCACAGTTAGTGTTTGATGAGTCGCAAAAATAGTTGTGTTGCTATAATTAGTCTAATGATTTGACAAATTAGAAAATAAATTGTCCACACCCGCTGAACCATGAATTGAACAAACTCAGCTTAGTGTGTACTATGTGCCAGGCTTTTAGAACATTTTTTTTTTTTTAATCTAAAGAGCAGGTCCAGTTTAAACATGTTGTGTTGTTTCTGCAGTTGCACAGTCAAACACAGAATAAAGAAGCGCTGGTGTGAGAGACATCCATGTTATTAATGTTTAAGTGATTTCCAACATAAGCCATGTCGGAGGTTTCCTAAAACAAAACTTTTCATTTGGTTTCAATTTGCAGCCTTACCAATAGATGGCACTAAATCTTGGTCTGTGTGAGATTAGTGGAAGTAACAGTGACAAACTTGTGCAGATGATGATGATATTGTTGTTCTTGACTGATAAGACTGGTTTGGTGTTTTTAGGGTTTGCCTGGACTGCCAGGACCCCCTGGAGAGTCAGGAAAACCAGGTGATGAGGTATGAAATCTATTTGAATTATTCCATTGTTTCTTTAAATGAACATCCTTACACTTGACTCAGAAACTTTTCATGGCCTGGTAAATGACATGTGTTTGTTTTCTTCAGGGTCTTGCTGGAGAGGCCGGTACTCCAGGTCCATTAGGTGCGAGGGTGAGTCTGATTCTATCATGGTATAAATACATTTTCCAAATGAAGCCTACAGATCTTTTACGTCTGATTTTCAGTGTACTAAGGACTGCTGTCGTCTTTGACACCTGGTTGTTTTTATAGGGAGAAAGAGGGCCTCCAGGAGAGAGAGGTGAAGTTGGACCTAATGGACTGCAGGGACCAAAAGGAAGTCCAGGAGCACCAGGACCAGATGGGGCAAAAGTAACCTAATCACAACACCAGAACCTGTATGTTAAATGTTTATAGTCTTGAGTTGCAGTGTAATATGTTCTATTTTTTATAATTTCAGGGTAATCCTGGACCAAAAGGTGGTACTGGAGAACCAGGAGCTCAAGGTCTTATGGGAATGCCAGGGGAGAGGGGCATCCCAGGACCCTCTGGTCCAAAGGGAGATGCAGTAAGTGGCTATAAATCGATGGCTCATCTAAGATGCAGATGTAAAAAAAAAAAAAAAAACTTCAGAAAAAATGGGAGTAACATAATTAACTTCAAAATCAAATGAAAAAAATTACCAGTAAATATCAATATTCCAGTCATTTTGCATCTGTCCACAGAGGGTTGTACTCTGTTTGGTCCCATGAGGCATTAGATGTAGAATGGCCCAACTGGCTGTGGCTCAGTCTCGCTCTTTACTGAATTGGACATGGGAAGGATTTTCAATTCTGCGTTTTCTGATTCTTGGCTGATATGGTTTTAGTAAAGGAAATTTTATACTATTGATGTTCTAATTTCCCTCTTATATGCATAAAGTTTAGGCTATCAGAGGTAATGATATACAAACTACTATCACAGGTTGAGTGGATGAAGGTGCTGAATCTTTGCATTGATAAAACTCATTTGTTCCAACAGGGATCTATCGGTGAGAAAGGACCTGAAGGCAAAGCTGGGTCTGATGGTCTGAGGGTAAGTTACAACACTTTGTCTTCTGGATAAACCACAAGATTTTTATTGTTATTACATTAATGTCCTGAGGCTGATACTGCAACACAATGAGACAGATGTTCAAGATTCAGTATGAAATCTTCTAATGTAATCCAAAACACAAAGCTAATTCCTTGTGTGTGTGTTCACATACTTGGTCAATAAAACTGATTCTGATTATTTCATGTGAAGGGACTTGCTGGTCCTGTTGGACCTCCTGGCCCAGGCGGACCCAACGGTGATAAGGTGAGATCAACAGCTCAAACTTTAACACTCAAATTCAAATGTAAATGTATTTATTAACTCTTTATCACGTTTTTAAAAAATATCATGAAGAAACAAGTAAAAATTATGTCACCACATTTAAAATTATCCTCCTGACTCTTATAATTAAATACATGCCATGTTCTAATAACTGAAAATGACAGAATTTGACTTTAATGCTTCTGTTTTTCAGGGTGAAACGGGCCCTCCAGGACCTGCAGGTCGACGGGGGTCCAGAGGAATTGCTGTCAGTTCAATATTTGTTCTTTTAACTGGATTAAAACTGAAGCTGTTCTTTGATATTTTGTTGATGTTTTACATGTTTGTATCTCATGCAACAGGGTTCTACTGGTGAGCCTGGTCCAACTGGTGCTGCTGGTTTCCCTGGACCTTCTGTAAGTTTTCAGATGTGCAAAAAGACTGCAAAATATGAATGAAAGCTGGACTAAAACGCTGCTGTTGTTTCTTTTTTGTTTTGTGTTTTTGTCAGGGTCCTGATGGCCAGCCTGGTGTCAAAGGTGAAACAGGAGAACCAGGACAGAAAGGAGAATCAGGAGCACCTGGACCACAGGGGATGGCAGGGAAACCAGGAGAACAGGTATGAAACCATCACTTTAATCCTTTAATTAAATACTGATGCGTGACCCAGATGGATAAACATTAAATATGTCACAAAGGTGTTGGTCTTACACTTCTCCAACACAGTGTCAACATTCCTTGGTTTTGATTCATCAAATATGTGAACTCTTCGATGGGGATGAAGACCATTCTAACAAAAGCCATTTCCTCATTTAATGGTTTGTTGATGGTGTTTGTTGATATTTAGTCAAGTCTTTTAACATTTGGGTGATTGTCAAGACTTTCTAAAAATGATCATAGCCACCAATCAGTTACAAGAAGATGAAATACAACAGTGAAAGCATCTGTATTTGTTGTTTCTCCACTCATTCATTTACTCAGGTTTTTCCTTCAATTTTGTGTTTTGAAATCATGCCATTAATTCGTGTGTATGTTTCCAGGGTCCTGTTGGTGTGACAGGATTGAAAGGTGGAAGAGGAACACAGGGTCAAACAGTGAGTTTGCTTCCGTATTTCCTAGCCTGCAATATAGAGCGTAGTTTTTGCTGTGTTTAAATCATTTAAGTGCATGTCATTCAAAGTCTTTGCTCCCCACAGGGATCTCCTGGATTTCCTGGGTTACCCGGAGGAATCGGACCAGCTGGCTCTCTTGTAAGTGAATGTTCCCTCACAAACATTCAGCAGAACCCTTCCAAGTTCAGTTCTTAATGTAAATGTGAAGATTGATGGCATTTTCTAAATGACTGAAAATTATTTCCACCAGGGACTTGTCGGTGCAGATGGACCCATAGGCGCCCCAGGAAAGCAGGGTCCACCTGGCATCCGAGGAGAGAATGGAGCCCAAGGACGTCAAGGAGAGAGAGGAACTCGAGGTGCACCCGGTACCGCTGGAGAGAAAGGAGACTCTGGAGAGGATGGACCTCCAGTAAGATGCAGTTTACTGAATCTGTGGAAGATTCACTGTCAGTGCTGTTGTTTTTAAATGTCTTTTGTTTTGTTTTTTTTCTGTCAGGGTCCTGATGGGCCCCCAGGCCCTGCTGGTCCATCAGGACAACGAGGTGTTGTGGGTCAGCCTGGAGTCAGAGGGGAGAGAGGCATGATGGGACTGCCAGGGCCTGCTGTATGTACTGTTTAAATCATACCAAGCCACAGTAAAAAGCACCTCACAAGTTTAATTTACATCAGCACCATTTGAACACCTGTTATAATTTGATTTGACATACGTTTTAGGGTCCACCAGGAAAAGCAGGAACACCTGGAACTCAGGGCTCCAAGGGGCCTGCAGGAGGTGTTGGTTTACCAGGAGCAACTGGGCCAAGAGGAGATGCTGGTCCTGAGGTTTGTCCTCTCAGTTTAGAATGTGAACATAAAAAAACTCGACTTTAAATTGAAGCAGGAGTTTCTGTCAATACAATACCACTGATGAACACTAGGTGGTGACTATATCCTGTTTCCTATTGACTCCCATTCAAAAAATGTAAACTTCTCTCGAGATGTTTTAGAGAAATAAAACTTATTTCTAGAAAACTTTTATATAGATGAAAATTAAAGACATAGAAGACTTTATTAATCCCCCCGGGGAGATTTTAATTATACAATAGCTCAGCACACACAATTAAATCATTATTAGTTGAATGTGACAAATATAAGTCACTGCTTTTTTAACAGGATTTTTTCCTGACACAGATGTGCTGTACTTTTAGTTAAGAAATCATCATGTAAATTATTAATTTTAGCTGCTAATAAGAATTAAGTATTGCATTTATCAACTAGCATATTTGCACGCTGTACACTAAAGGACACTAAACAATAGAGACTATTATCAGAAACGCCCATGTGTTCATTCAGCTGACATTACTTCTCAGTGATTAACAAAATCATTTACATCCTCATTTGATCAGCAGTGTGATCAGTGATTCAGCCTTAGCTTGGTGACTTTCACTTTGCTCTTCATCAATTACATCCTGGTATCAGAATGGCAAGGAACAAACCATATCCACTTCTATCCAGTTCCGTGTAGAGTCTATATTTAGAACTGTTGTTGGTACAGTTATTCAGCTGGAATCAAATCACTGGTTTGTTTTTTTATCACTGAATCCACATGACTTTCTTTTCGTGAAAACATCCTTTACATTAGTTTCATCATGTCATTTTTAGGGCGTTGCTGGAGCAGAGGGGTCTCCTGGTAAGGACGGACTTGTAGGACAGAGGGTAAGTCTGTGACCTCTAACTTTTAAGTAATGGTGTCTATTGGAGCATTTTATGGGTTTTATTTATCTTTCTGGTGATATGGTTGTTTATTTGGTTGTGTGTTTCTTTGCTTTACATCATGTATTTAACTTTTTTTTAAATGATGTTACCATGAAGCGGTTTGTGAATTCTTTCTGTAAAAAGGACTATAAAAATAAACTGGACTTACTTAATAACTCATGTATTGTGTGTGTTTTCAGGGAGACAAGGGTAATGCTGGTCCAGAGGGTATGGCTGGTATTGCAGGGTCTCCAGGGACTGAGGGGCCCGTGGGACTGACAGGAGGTCCAGGAATGAGAGGCGAGAATGTACGTTTCTGACGTGACTGAAAATATTCGCAATAAACTTAATTACAATAATGACATAAGCTAACGTTTAATAAAAAAGGCATCACTATTGCTTAACTTTTCATCATTTGAGTATAGGGTGGCAGAGGAGCACCCGGACCCCTAGGACAACCAGGAGTTAGAGGGAAAGTGGTAAGTATCTGCCTCGCATTGAAAATAAACAAATACAAATCTTGTTTATCTTAATGTAATGAAGTTTGAGCTCTTTACAAGGCTCATTCATGGTGTCTTCCATTGTTGAACTGTCATCATTTCTTTCTTTTAGGGACCTCAAGGGCCACAGGGAGAAAAGGGAGCACGTGGAGAAGCAGGAGAGAGAGGTCAGAAAGGACACAGAGGATTCACTGGGCTTCATGGTTTACCTGGAATAACTGTAAGTATCGCTCTGCAACACTGTACAACTTCATAAGTATGTGACCTCCATCTGTGCTTCATCAGAGCACCAGCTGGTACACGAGTCTTGAAAGGAATCAGAGAAGATGACCTGTGGTTCATGCTGTTTTCAGGGCGCCACAGGAGACGCAGGACCTACAGGCATTGTTGGACCAGCTGGGCAGAGGGTAAGTGTGTAATGTGTATAATAAAAAGCATCAAAGTTCTTAAAGGTGACCTGCCACACGTATTTTATTACGTTTGTGCTAATGTCTGAAGTTTTACCATGGACTCTGTAACATGTATTGTGGGAAAAAATGCCCATTCTAATGTGGTATAGAAAGCCTGCTGGAAGACTCAACTCTATTTGCACCAGTTCTCATGAATATTCAACATTTGCTAATATACTTGACTCTGGTCAGCTAAGAACTAGCTAATGTACATAGTCACTTCCTTGAGTTGACAACAGTGTTTTACTTCCGGTCTGAGCTCTGGTCGTAGACTACTGTGATGGTACTGCTCCAGGCTTCAACAGCAACCTTGTTGTGAAGCCTCTGCATTGTTGAAGTTCTGTTGGAGCATAGCGAACGGGAATGTTGATGTTCAGCCATCTTTTTTGTATACAAAAACTGTCACTGAGCTTGATGAATTCTGTGGGCATGGTCTCCCCAGGGAGAGCTCATGAATAGTAATGAACTCAACCAGTAACACATCACAATGCCCAGCTTTGTTATTTCCTTTCAGTGTCAATAGCAGACAGAGGAGGTAGCAGTTCATTTTCACATTCACTACATAACACCAACACCAATGGACCAAACATATTGAAAAAAAAATACAAGATAATAATAATAATAATAATAATAATAATAATAATAATAATAATAATAATGGATTAGACTTCTATAGCGCTTTTCAAGGCACCCAAAGCATTTTACATTATTGATCCATTATTCAATCACCCTTACATTCTCACTCTGGTGGTGGTAAACTACATATGTAGCCACAGTCCCCCTGGATAAAATGGTTTTGTGTGGCAGGGCAACTTTAAGGGACAAAATAAAGTACCAAAAATGACCTGTCACTGTTTCGTCACCACACAGGGTCCTCCAGGTCCAGTGGGTCCTCATGGAAAAGAAGGAAATATCGGGCAGCCTGGACCTATGGGTGCTCCTGGCAGCAGGGGAGCCAGCGGAGACGTTGGGTTACAGGTAACGTGATACTTTATCTGCATTTCAGGAACGCAGGTGATGGTGTGTCATAAAGATCGCAGGAATGTTTGTGTAGGTTTCAGAATGTATGAGATACCCAGAGATGATACAGAAATGTATGCAGTTAAAGTTTTTTAGTAGCATTTCAGAAACAATGCTATGTATTTCTAGGAAGTAGCTTAGTCATACAAAGCATGAAGATACATAAACACCCCAAAATACTTTCACGTGCTAGAAAAACATTTTACCTCAGTCTGTTTAACCGTTTGTCTAAATTAAATCCGCTAATAATGAAGAGAGACTCTGGGTTTAAAAACACTCATTCATCTTTACTGCGGCAACTTAAAAACATGTACAACTTTCTTCACAACTTGAGGCATACAACAACTTACTTCTCGGAATATTCTAAACTTCATGGGTAATACTAAGCCTCATGGGAAATGTAGTTATAGTAATACAAAAATTCTTAGCATTTACTATTCCTTAATTTAACATTAATCAGATAAATGAAATGTATTATATCTTTTACTCATAAAAAATTAACTGCATTTGCATATGCATCATGAAATTTTAATAAATCTGAACACAAATTACTCATACTTTATCCTATCCCAAATAAAGTCACAACAAATACCTCCCGCAACTTTTAACTTGTGCTGAAAAAAAAACAAAAAACATTCATTTTCACTTGAAAGCTTGAAACATATAGGCAAGGCAAGTTTACACAGTGCTTTAAAAATGGAAGAGACAAGTTAAAAATACAGAATTACAGTTAAAACATAATCAATAAAGGATAAATAATAATAAATTAAAGTAAAAGAGAAGGGTGCAGATAGAACACTTTCAGTTGTTCTCTGCACAGTATACAGATAAAACATGTCATATAACCCCAGTAATACAAATACTTGTCAGTGGCCTTAGTCTTAAGGATTTGAATGTACTTATTTAGGGTCCAGCTGGTGAACCTGGACCACCAGGCCCACCAGGACCACCCGGCCCCCCTACCGCAGCAGTGGAGGACCTCTTCGTCGCCCCGGGTGACTATGATGGAAACGGTGACGTCCCAGAGGCGGTGGAATTCCTCGAGGACGACGTAGCAGCCGACCCTCCACCCGCACTCCCCGAGTTCAACAAAGACGAGGCTCTGCCCAATAAGAGTCCTCTCAGACGCACGGACACCGGCGTCCACGCCACCCTGAAGACCCTCAGCGGGCATCTGCAGAACCTCCGCAGCCCAGATGGCAGCAAGATGAACCCTGCCAAAACGTGCCAGGACATTAAACAGTGCTACCCACAGAAACTGAGCGGTGAGGGCTTCGTTTTTCTTTTTCTTTTTCTTTTTTTTAAAATCAGAATTGCACTGTAAATCTATTAAAGGAGTAATATTTTGCTTTTTTTTTTATATAGAATTATACATTTTAAAACATTTCCCGGTGGTCTACATAAACTGTAAATACTATGCTTGGTCTGAATTCTTCATTAATTCAACTCCACAGGTCCATCTTCAGGCCTATTTCTGAGTAATGACACCACAAAGGTCATTTTAAGCACTGGCCCTTTAAATACAAATGAGCCACTTCACACCCAGCCCCCTCCAGGTTGTTGACTGTGCTGCTCTGTCCCATTCAGACACTTGTGTTCGTTAATACAACCAACAACTGAACATTTTAGGTAATGGGCTCCAAGTTTGGACATATTTTCAGTGTGGACTACAACCGCTGCTGCTGACAAACAGTTATGTCATACTCAGAGAAATGTTCACAGGAAGTCTTGACCTTACATGTGCAAATGTCATGATATAACTAGTTATAGATGTAACAAATTAAGAAAAAATTAATGTAGAAATCCACTTGATTTTTGCCTAAATGACTATAAAGATAGATCTGCAGCACCTGGAGGGTTCACGTTCAAACTTTATAAACTATTAGGGTCAAAAATATACAAATAAATGACTCAAAGACTAATAAAGGTGGGTTTAGCAAAATATGACCCCTTTAATCTCACTGATTTTGTTTGATACAGGAGAATATTGGATCGATCCAAACCAAGGAAGTGCAAAGGATGCCATCAAAGTCTTCTGTAATATGGAAACTGGTGAAACTTGCATCTCTGCCAAAAACGCCAACATTCCTCGCAAAGCATGGTGGACGAAATCCACTCCCAACGCCAACAAGCTCATCTGGTTTGGAGCCAACATGAACAACGGAGCTAAAGTAAGCAAATCTAGACACTTCAGAATCGACTTTTGCATGTTCAGCTGAACTAATCGACTGCCAGTCCTTGGTTTAACGCTGTCGATCTGAACGCTGTTTCAGTTCCTCTACGGGAACAAAGACGAGCAGCCCAACGTGGTGGCGGTTCAGCTGAAACTGCTGCAGCTTCTGTCCAAGGAGGCGCACCAGAACATCACCTACCACTGCAGGAACAGCGTGGCTTATAAAGACGGGAAGAGCAGCAACATGAAGAAGGCGATGGTGCTCAAAGGCTCCAACGGCCAGGAACTGAGGGCACAGGGCAACCCCCGCCTCCGGTACAGCGTCATCGAGGACGGCTGCGCGGTAAGACGCAAGACTCAAGAAGTTTATTTTGCCATTTGTTTTGACACATAGGAACTCTTGTGTGGTCGCTCCTAGAGTCAAATAAAAAAGGACACAAGACAGACACATAATTCTATAAAAAACAGATAAAAGCTATACACTTGCATATTAAAAAAAAATAGATAGATAGATAGATAGATAGATAGATAGATAGATAGATAGATAGATAGATAGATAGATAGAT
>JAPTGZ010000013.1:8227915-8240452 GCA_029814645.1 Fowleria isostigma
TACATAAGCTCAAAATAACCTAGTAAGCTAAACTACACATGACTGAAAAGGATCTTCAAAAAACAAGTATACCTTAGCAAATAAAGACGGGCACAAAAAGGGGTTTTGGTGACGGTGATAATGAAACAGAACAATTCTTTGACTCGATTTCTCTTGGATTCTTAAATCTCTCGTTTCTGGTCCCTCTCATGTTGTTTTACTCACCAGCATTACAGATGGCTTTCACATGGTTGGGTTGAAGGGGTTCGTGGAAGACCATGACACTTCCCAGCTGGCCCTGCAGGGAGGTGGGGCTCCCCCATTCACTGTCCTGGGTCCCCGCTGAGATGAGCTTCGTCACAGACTCCGGCTTCCCCCCCAGCAGCCCTCCCCAGGTGTGTGGCGATAGGATGCCGCCCAGCGAGGAGCGGGTTGTGGGTGTGGTGGCAGAGGAGAATGGAGGGTCTGGGATTTGGGAGGGCGGGGGAGTGGTGGTCCGATGGCCCGCTGAGCCGATGCAGCAGGAGGTGAATGGCTGTCGATGTGGAAAACACAAACTTAACCTTGTTGAAGTAGTAATTAGTCTACTCCTGCTCAATGATTACTTCATCAAACTGCAATGAAGCTGATTATTTCCAGTCCTAAACCATGGGATTTCAGGTCTCACCTCTGTCATGGTGGGATACTTGAGAGGAGCAGACAGTTTCTGTTGTCCGTCCACATAAATATAGACAAGACTCTGTCCAAATGGCCTCTTTCCTGGCACGTGCACCACACCGATGCTGTGCTGTAGACATAAATTCAGACAGAGTTTAATCCTATCAGTTCTTAGATGGTTGCTCTCTTTAATCAGACTAAGTGTTGGGGTAAGTATAACTGAGGATCAATATTCATTTACATTAATGACAAAATATTTCAGCACAATCAGTATCACACTCCCTTTTACTCATCTATTCCCAGACTTCCCCTGTAATATAATAAACAACAAAGCCTTGCATGTATAGTCTTACTACTGAATTTTAGACTCTTTATTAGAGGCAGACATTTGGTCTTTGTTTGTGGTTCAGGCGAGTGTACTGGGGATATTCTCATTTATGCAGATTTTTTCTAATCTGTTGTGCCTTATTTCTACCTAATAAGTGAGGTCTGTTGTTATACAACCACTGCATATACCCCTTCGGATAAATAAATTCTTTCCGTTTCTGATTCAGGCTGATGCACATAAAGGATTTTAAAACATGTACAGAATAAAATGTTATTGCTAATATTTTTTATTTTATTTCCTAATTTCCCCCCATTTTAGCCTCAATTCACTGGTTGCCCATACATTTTTGGATTAGTTTTAAAATATTTTTATTTACTTTTAAATCCCTCGATGGCCTCACCCTGCCCTACCTCTCTGAGCTGCTGCAGCCTTATACACCCCCCCGCTCCCTCAGGTCAGCTGACCAACTGCTCCTGAGGGTGCCTAAAACCATGCACAAGTTCAGAGGTGACCGTGCCGTTGCTGCAGCAGCTCTGAAACTATTTGCCTCTCCATATAAGACAGGACTCCTCCCTGCCTGTTTTTAAATCCCTTCTTAAAAACCATCTTTTTTCTTTGGCTTTTAACACCATGTATGATGTTTCAATTGTATTATTTTATGTCATTGTTTTTATTTGGTATTGGTTTAAATGGTTCTTATCTTTTATTGTTTTTAACTGTGCAGGTTTTTATGTCCTCTTAATCTATTCTTGTATTTTATTCTTTTATTTTGGTTTTATTTATACTTCTGTACAGCTCTGTTTTTGGTATGACTGTCTTGTGTCTTTTGCCCTATCGCTTGTATTTTATTATTTAATTGTTTTTTTTAATTTATTCTTCTGTACAGCACTTTGACCCACTGTGGTTGTTTTAAAGTGCTTTACAAAAAAAGCTGGATTGGATTGGACAATGCAATGAGAAAAGGTCAAATTTACAATTACTTTTAGTAACACACCATTTATTTCAATACTATGCTGAGTTCTGCATGTTAGTAGTGCCCTTTAGTAAATACATTTCAGTAAATGTCATCAAATTTGACTGACCCAGAGAGAGTCGCAGAAGCAGTACTCGGGCAGCATGACTGTGACGTACTCCTTCTTTGTGCAAACGGCTATAACCAGGACACCAGCCGAGCTGATGAAGGCTTCAAACCCAGTCCCCCCGGGAGTAAAAAAGCTAAATGGGATGAAATAAAGAGGTAAGAACAAGAGATAACATGCCCATCCATAACAAAATAAAAGCAGGTTCAAAGATAATGATTGAGGGTGTGGTCAACATCAATGTATAAAGGCTAATCCCAAAGTATTAGCCAGGGGAAAAACAGCTCCTGCTACCTGTCAAATACTGCTTTGTTTCTCTGGATTACTCATCTGAAGTGATACTTTTGATTTCAGTCTCTGTGGCTGTATGTGCGTTAATATCTCAGCCTACGTCTAGCTTACAGTACCTAACCTCCAAGCACCAATATTCATATTTTCCAGTGTGAGTCGGTTTGTTTTCCACATCGCTTCCCAGAAAATGTTTCACAAAAATGTTATATTTTAGATAAATGGACTTCTGTCCACTGGAGCTCTCAAGAGACTGAAATTTGAAATAGATTTAAAGAGAGCTTGAATTAACAACACACTGTGGTAATTCTACCAAAGCAAAACAAGGACTCAGCCAGAGAGTTAGAAATAAGGACCTGTCTCTCAAACAAGCCCGTTTCAAATGAAGGTCTGTTACCTTCAGGTGGGGACATACATGAATGTCATCATTTATCTTCCATACTTTGAACGTTCCTGTTCTTTTCTTTACCTGTAGAGCTGCTTCCGTTTGTCCTTGCTGGGTGGGCCCAATTGGTCCTGATCCAGGGACAACCAGGCCAGGAAGCTGAAGGCAGAGCCTGGCCAGCGCTGCACCGTTGGGACTGCGATACCTGCCATGCTGGGCGACAGGTCAAAGTACTGCATGGCGCTCTCCAGGCCTTGCTTGCGTACCATGGTCAGGAGGGCTCTGAGCGCAGGACCCACATAGGGGTGTCCTTGACTGGAATCTGGAGGTCTGAGAAGACGCAGGAATCCGAGCAGTTCCCTGGTGCTCAATGACTGAGAGCCCAGCGAGCCCACTAATCCAAACAGGCTCTCGGCACAGGCTCGGTGAAGCCGCTGTTGGCGCTCCAGGGCAGCCAGCGCCCGCATGACCATGGCGGCGTTGACGCAGGTGGCACGAGTCTGGCGGTTGAGGCAGCTGAGGCGGCGAAGCCAGTCTGCAGTAAAAAGCTGCAGCTCTGATGAGTCCAGCTCCGGGAGCCACTGGACCAGCAGCAGCAGGGGCTCCACATTACTAATGCCCAGGAGCCCCACCGAGGTGTGTTCACCCTCCACTGCCTGGACATTTACACAAACACAGTCAAAAAACACACAATAGAAATGCACAAATTCTTTTTTTTACGCTGTTTTTGATTAATTATTTATTTCCATGTCAATTTGAGCTCTACATGTTGAAAATGACCAAACATAACTCAGTTAAATTTAATATATTTTTCTCTTACCATGTTCATTAGCTCTTTGAGAAGATGTCGTGATGGCTGTCCCAGTGAGACCAACACTTCATACAAGTGATTGTAACCAATCCTCTCCTTGAATACCTCCTGCAAAGAAAATTGAGAGGAACTCTTATACTCTTCTCATTAAAATGTTTCCTCCCTAACTGACACTAGTACAAAGCTAAGCCATATTAAACATCTCCTGAAGAGCAAAATGCAACATTAAAACAGGCTTAACCCTTTAACTACCCCACCAAGAAAAATCTGATCAAACGAGTTTTTGTTTGTATTTCTTATTCCCTCGGGCGAGTAATTTCTAGATTTTTTTTTTAACCATAGTAATACCAACTTGGAAAGTGTCAAAAATTACAAAGTAAATTCATTCAAAATATTCATGATGTGCAACCATTAAATATTTAATACTCGCAGCAACAGATGAACAGAGGTTTTGATTTTAGAAGATCCATTATCTTATATTGGCTTAATTTTTCTACTTTTACCATAAAGCCACAAATCAATCATTTGATTGAGCAAGTTCTTAAAAAAATATCACTTACCTAATTGTAGTTTTTTTGTGGTATCAAATAACATAATGATATTCAGGAAGACCTCTAATAGTATGAGCCGAAAGAGTATTCTTTTTTTTTTTTTTTAACCAAAAACAGTCTAAATGTCTTTAATGATTTTCATCTTTCTTGGCTCAATTAGGTTCAGATAAATTACGTACTCCACTTAATGAAATATAGTGACTAAAAATGTACTCAACCATATGGTCAAGCAAGCAGTTAAAAGGCTTAAACCCATGTCACATGGTATTAATTAGAGATTTCCATAAATATACCGTATCTGTTGTGTACATATTTTGCATTACAGAATTTGTAGTGTAAATGAGATAACATATATCCATAAATGCAGCCGTCATGTGATGATTAGACCCACGTGAACTTGGCACGTATTATTTTAACTCCTATATTTTTCCAAGTTTTTTGCTTCTATATTCTGCCTTTTTCCCAGTTGAGAATTATGGAGGCTGTATTGGCAATTGTAAATGAAGATTTGGACAGCGTTTGAGAGCTTGGCTTGTGTCACTACACAGCATGGAGCACAGAAAGAGAGAACTGAAAGGAGTAAAATATCAAATGGGACAAGCTTGATAACATGCATGCAATAATCAACACTGTTCATCTTTCAACGGGGATACTATTGACTGTAAAAATGCAATATATAGGGGACACAGTAGGTAAACATCAGTAAAATGGCGGTAATAGAGCTGATTTATTTTTTCAGACTGGTAATCTAAGAGTTACACTTTTTGCATAGTTACATCATTGTGATTCTAGATTTACATAAACCCACACAACCTCCCAATTCCACCAGAAAAGAAAATAAATATTGGCTTACATAAAAAAGCACACTAATTTTCTGTCTCTCTGCCTTCCCCTCACAGACAATGACCTTCAGGACTCCCATGAGGCCACAAGCCCAGACTAAAACTATAATTTCAGTTTAGCTCGAGTGCATTACAAGTGTAGCATTTATCTGTGTTATTCTGCGCGGTGTTTACCTTTGCAGCAGGTGACTTATGCATCACCGTTGTCAGGGCTTTGATGGTTGCTACAGCGAGGGAGTCAAGACGCCCTTGAAACACCTGAAGAAGATGAAAAAGACATGTCAGTCAATCGTTACAAAAATTTTTTCCCATTACCTTTAAGCCACAATGAAATATGCGTAGACAATAAATACATCTTCTGTTTCCACATGTTAAAGCATGTTTATACAAGCAACAACCATGCTGCAATATCTGCCAAAAACATTTTTAGTGCTAAAATGATTACAATCAACTTATTTAAGACAATAAATACAACATGCAGCACAATTGTAGTAAGAAAATAGGGAAATAAGTAGGTATCTTTGATTGAATTAGTGTTTGCACAAAAAAAAAATGTCATAAAATTATAGACTCTGTTTACATGCAAAAAATATTCTATTATTATTATTTTTTTTTACCTTATTCTGAAAAAGACAATATTCCAATTAAAATCTCTACAGCGCAAATTAAAACAAATATGTGACTAATATTTCTGTTTTCATGCAGCTGTGTACACTCTGATCAAATCCAAATTTTTCCATTGTTGAACAGTCCAACTAGTGGCAAAATTTGGATTTGATCAGACCTTCTTGACGGTCAGCAGGATGTTTTCTCTTATCCAAAAATCATATTGATACCCAAGCCTTCAGTAATGTTTAAAATTAATGTTGTAATGTTTTTTTTTTCTTTTAGGACATGTGTGTCTATTCCAGCTGACTATAAGCAATGTGATATGCTGAATGATTTGCATACATGTTCATAGACTGTTCCTAAAATAACAAGAATATCAGCATTATGCCACGGTAATCAGAATATGTAAATGGAATATGCTGATTATGTGGCATGGTTAAAATACTGTCATATTCAGAATAATAGTAGAATATTAATGTGCATGTAAATGTTTTGAGTAATGTTGGAAAACTGGTTGTGGCCGCAGTAGGGGCTGGTATCGCAGCCTGTACTGCAGATGTTTCAGTAGAGATAAGTAGTGTTGTCTTTCTGCTCCAGGTTAAAAACAGTACCTTTAATAGCATGAAGACAAAACTGGAGCAGGAAGCTCTTACAGCTTGGTTTAAAAAAAAGAAAAAGAAACCAAGTACAAACACCCACCTCCAAAAACAGACAGAAGCAGCCACAAGAAGCACTTCACTGTTTTTGCTCAAACGCACACAGCATGCACCCCGTAAAACACAAACCAAACAATGACAAATAAACACATCTCAAAATGCATCTCCCTCCAGCTTTGACCAACATTTTCTGAGTTGACTGAGCCTCATTAGAATGAACATGCAGCTGCAGAGAATCTTGGACCAGCTGGAGAGGGACTGTGGCAAAAATCAAACACTTAGATCATCATCATCAGAGAGTCCAGATTACTTCAAACCGATGAACTCTGTGAGAGCACACACACCAGGCCAATGTGATAGCATTCCAGTGGAGCCCATAATATACCGCAGAAAACCAGGCCAATGTGGGGGGAAGGGGGTGGAGGTGGAGGGTGAGGAAACTTAACGGTAAATAAAACAACGTGAAGTAGCTGTGAGGGGAGCAACCAAGTCAATCCACAGCAAGACTGCAACAGTGCACTGATAACACTTTGAGTTCTGGTTTTGGTAATTTTTTTTTTTTTTTAAACACATTTGTACCTCTAAATACTAAGGTCTTCAGCTGAATTTTTAAAGAGCTCAAATACAACAAAAGCTCAATGCCTAAAAACATGATGGGCAAAACGCAGCATCTGCCACTGCATTAAATTACACTTGCATGGAAACAAAGGCTTACAGGTGTGTGTATGTGTTCCTGCAGGTCTGTCCACCTGTATTCACATTATCCAGATCAATGGAGGGATTATACCCTATAAAGGTGGCTCTGTGAGTAGAATAAGTACAAAGGGTAGAATGAAAGCTTGTATACACTAAAGGGAACAAATGACCTTTTCAGTGCATGTGAGATGATAGCTGAGAATGATAGCTGACACTGCTCCATTCAGAAAACACATCTTAGACCTACCGGGCAGGACAGTGACAGAGGGAGGCAATCGAGTCAGAAGATCAGATGACGAGCTTATGGAGTGGAATCATGATCCATGATCTGAATCCAAATTTTCCTCAATGCTTTGAAAATCCAGGCCAAACTATACAAGGTGTCCTAACATTTCTTTAAGACTTAGAATAATATGATTACTTTGTGCCATGTGGCAACTATAAAAATCTTTTTGTATTAAATGGGAATAATAGTGCAATAGAGTCAAACAGCCTTTCATGTTAAGGCTTTAATTCACCTGGGGTGTGATAAATAAATGACATAAAAGTGCAAAATACTTTTAAATATTTTGCATCTAAGCTATTCATAACTATAGTGATGTGACTTTTGCAACAGTTCAACAGTGACAGCAACACAGCTTGAAAACAAGATTTAAATATATTCACAGCAGGTGGGCTAACAGAGAAGTAATGAATTGAACATCACTTGGAGTCTCATCTGTGGCCAGTTTGTCTGATTTGATGGGTCTAGAACACAGAATGCAAAATGCATTTGAGTAATATGATGTTCACATTCAGAAATTCCACACCATTAGTTTTCCACCCTACTCCATATATGGTCCTCAATTCTTTATCTTTATCATCAGTGTGCTTCATACATTGAGGACAGAAATCAACCTTGTCCTGGGAAAAAAAAAGTAAATTTTTAGCCAAATAATATTCCTGTTCTGTTGTGTATACTCAATTGAATTGTCATATTGAAAGTATGTTTGCGGACTTGTGTTGTCAGTACTGTTGCTTTTAAATTAAAGATCTCTTAACTCTCTCTCAACTCAGTACGATGTCTGCAGCCATCAGCAGCTCACTGACTTACTGTGACACTTTTTCCACATTTAACAAATGAAATGAACAGTAGTGGGGTAAGAATGTTTTGTTTCATCAGTGTTATTATTTATGCAACATGATGGATGCATAAAACTCCTATGCACAGTCGCAGAAAAAATTATTAGACCACCCTATGTTTTCTTCAGTTTTGGGTTCATTTTAATGCCTGGTACAACTAAAGGTACTTTTGTTTGGACAAATTTAATGACAAAAACAGAAGCGGCTCATATGATTTTAATTTAAGAGCTGGTATCTATCCATTTTCCATGGGTTTCTTGATAATAACCAAAATCATATCAATATCTATGACACTGTACTGACAAAAACAGTGATTTTATTAATTCCATGTTTTCTTTTCTGTCTGTTTTAGTCACATGATACACACAGGAGTTAGTACTTGATTGCATAACCATTGTTTCTGCTGACTTTGATGGTCTAATAATTTCTTCTTCAACTGTATAATATTCAAAATATAAGACTGTCCCTTATGTGGCAAGTTAAACGTTCAAGAGGATTCCATAAAAACAAACCCTAAATACTTGTATAACAATTCATAGTTATTATTAATTTTGCTTTTTCCTTAAAATCTCCTCACTTTTTGATAAGAATACAAATGTCTTCCTGGGTAATAGCAGTGCAGGTGTTTTGCTGTGGAGTGACCGTGAGGCTCTGGTGACAGTAGGATGGAAGGGCTTGGCAGCAACAGGTGAGGGCAGAGGGCAGGTAGGTGGTGAGGTTGGGGTGGGTTTGGGTGAGACAGGGCTTTCTCGGTGGTACCTGAGTGTCCCTCTCTCCTGTCAGTAACCTGTTGTTGGTTATATCTTTCTGGTCCTTGTCTGCCGCCGTGCACCTAGCATTAACCAGCTGACACACACAACAGGCAACATGTCAACATAGCATGTGGGGAGGCTGAGAGAAAAGAGAAGATGACGACAGGGAAGAGTCAGGGGCAACAGTGCAGGGGAGGAAAGGTGTTGTAAGTGGAGGAGAGGGTGAGAGGTTAAAAGCCACGACCCTCAGCTGTGGTCGCTGCATGGAGGCGTGTTGGTGATCCAGCCCTGCTGTGGGAGGTTGACATGCAAACTGGGCACAATGCTGTTTCTCACACTGAACCTAAACTAAACAGAGTGACAGAACACCAAACTTAGATAGAAAGTATGTGGGTTACATGTAAAATGCCTCAACTATATCATACACTGACTTAATAAATATAATAAACAGCATGTGAGTGAAATTATAGTGTTAATATTTTAGTCTAAAATCGGAGCCAAACTGTGTTTTTACAGCAGCCCTGAGGATCAAAACACAATCACACTGTGAAATGAGGTTGTGTTTTCTGAAAGGTTGTTTTTTTTTTCCTGAAATGTTTCTGTCGTCTAGAATGTTTTGTAAAATATCAATGTGTTTGGTGAAATGTTGTTGTAGTCTCTGAAGAATGCTGTGTTTTGACCCCCAGGGTGAGGTTAATATAATGCTTTACCTTCTTTATAAGAACAGTATAAAGCCAATTTATAACATCAAATTAACACCTAGCTAATCTGCACTTCTGGACTATGTGTGGGTATGACAATGTATTTTATGATTTAAATGCCATACACATACAGTATATATTCATAAAATGTGTGATCTTGCTCAGCTCCGGGGAATACACATTAGGTGAGAAATCACACAGCAGATGCACACAATCACACTCCGATATCTGAGCTGTTTCTTCAAGTACAAGACAGAGGAAGTTATGTCATTACCTTGCTGTTCTGCAGCAGTCGTGTCAAATGCTCAAAGCAGTTACTGTTGAGGAAGATGGCTTGTAGAACTGGCCTGTCTGAACACAGGAACATGTCCCTGATAGTGTCTGAGGAAAACAGACGGAAAGAAGAATGAAGGCAAAGAAAGAATCAAAATGCAAAGAGAACCATTATTCGACCAAATGCAACAAGACACACATATTTACTACTATTATCATCGTCAACAGGGTTCCTACAGGTTTATACAAGTTACATTTAAGACTTTTTAAGACCTTTTTAAGGTGACTTAGAACAGAATTTAATGCTCATTTCATGGCCATACTGACAAAAATGTGTAACTGATAGAATTTAGGCACATTTATTTAGACTGTCGTGAGAAAGGTTAGTTTTGCCCTTACTGATGATGTGTTGTTGCAAAAGCAATCCTGCAGATCCTAAATTCAAGACTTTTAAGACTGGTTAAGACCATGAGGGAACCCTGTGGTCTACTCAGATGATATGTCAGGGTTCCCACAGGGTCTTAAAAAGTCTTGAATTTACAGCATTTAAAATTTTAAAAAGGTATTTGAAAGGTATTAAATTTGATATTGTAGGTCTTATGTTATGTTACCATACATTTATTTGCTGTATTGTGTTTAAATGTGTCTGTTAAATGTCCAAGCTGCAAAGAAAGTAAGGTTAGTCAACTCAGTTCCAACCTGAAAATTTTTATAAAGATTAAGGAGCAGTTGTTACTACATTTGCAGCCCAAGGTGAGAAATGACTCTAAACGGTGAGAATCAAGGTGTTGGAGTAAATAAATGCATTTTCTTAAACTCTAGTAGTCAAAAACTTTTGCCAGTATGGCTGAGAAACTGAGTCGACTGATATTACTTTCTTTGTGGCTTGAACACTTAACAGACATATTTATGCACAACACAGTGAACAAATTCATAGAAACAGAACTTAAGCCCTACCATATCAAATTTAATACCTTTTTTACAAACTTTTTTATGGTATTAAATGCAGATTTGTAAATTCAAGTCTTTTAAGACTGTTTAAGGCCTCACGGGAACCCTGTTTAATGTAGCATTGACATTTTCATTTTTAAAAACTAGGAGTGTAACAGTGCACTTGTTTGTACTGAACCGATTCGGTATGGGGCCTTCGGTTCGGTTCAGACATGTACCAAACAAATACATGTATCTTATGTGATGAACATAAATTCTCGGTTAACAGGGCGACATCGCAGGGTTTTGCAGCGGCAAATTCTCAGCGTGAGGCACAGAAGCCAGGTTGAACATTCGAAGCATGTTAACTTTCATTTTCTGTACGCTGCAGCTTTGTGGCACAAGAGTCCATGGGTTTCTTTATGGTAAAAAGGATTTTATTTTTTAACTCAAGTTGGTAAAATCCAGTGGAGTTGTTCCTCTACTCCTTCACCGTGTCTCTGTTATAGCGTGAGGTCACGTTCACAACAGTTTACCTCATGGAATACTGTGAGGCATTCAAGAACACTCAGTAAATTACAGTGTTTGCCATAAATGAACATTGAACATTCAAAAACACATAACATGTATGGGGTGTCTGTTTATGCACAAATAACTGAACAATGTTTTATGGAAATGTCTTGTGTCCCACAGGTAGTTATGGAGCGGAACTTCATTGTACAAAAAACATACAAAAAATGTACTGAACTGAAATGTTTCTGTACTGTTACACCCCTAAAAAAAACCCAAAAAAACAAACCCCCACCAGCCGTACCTAGCATGTTCACTTGCAGCGCCACAAATCGACTCTCCCAGTGTCTGCCCAGTGTTGGCACTCGGCCCTTGCCTTGCTGCTGCTGTTGTTGCTGACGGGCAGCAACAACAGCAGCCGGGTCCGAGTTGAGCAGTTTGAAGTAGTTTTCAAGCACGGAGGCGATCTCCACCTGCCGCTGGTCCGAGCTGGAGGCCAGGAGGCGCTGCACCACCTCCCGCAAGCAGCCCAAAGTCAGCAGCGCTTTACGGTCGGGGGCCTCGCTGTCCCAGTCCTCACCCTCATCTGAGGAGCAGCTCCCCATGGAGCAGTCAGCCAGCACCCGCATCAAAACCTCCATGGTGGCTGGAGAGATGGCGAGTAGAGCATTCCTCTGCCATAGAGAGGGGGACGGAGGGAGGGAAACAAAGGGAGTTTAGGGAGATGGAGTGAAAGCTATAGCGGTTAGACAAAGGGGGTTAGTCAAAATAAATCTTTGAGACCGAGGACGAGAAACAGAGGCCTCGAGAAATGTGTGTATGAGCCGGCTCAGCAGTTATGCTTGGATGAAATCAATGTGATGGAAACTAAAAACACTCCTCTGGTGGCACCAAAATATATATTTCAAGTAAACACAAGAAATAATCAAAGGAATGACATCGAGTCTCAAGTGCAATGAGACCACCTACAACAAAGTAAGCTAGAATACAAGTATAAATCAACATGTCACACTGTGCTGCAGATAGTGACAAACAATGAAACCCAGCATGAATTAAAACCCTTGCAATAGTGGTATTCGGGAGGGGAGTGGCATGGGAATAAACATAGAAAGAAGAAAAGGAGGAGGTCATGGCTTGGCAAAGAAGGGTTGAGTACTTTTATAACACATAAACACATGTAGTCTACTGGACTGATCCTTTATTTCTGCTTTTCTGTGGGTCAGTTTGTTAGCAGACGTGGGTCATAGTAATGATCACACTACGACAAGGGTGTCAAACTCATGTTAGTTCAGGGGCCACATACAGCCCAATATGACCTGAAGTGGGCCAGATCATTTTAGTAATAACACAATATATAAATATTCTCAA
>JAPTGZ010000013.1:8529146-8539758 GCA_029814645.1 Fowleria isostigma
GTTGCATCACCGTTGTGTTTCAATTTTTGTTGGATCTCCTTTGTTGTGTTTTGGTTTTTGTTGCATCTCCTCATTCACAGTGTTTCAGTTCTTGTTGCGTCTCCATTGCGTTTCACTTTTTGTTGCATCTCCTTTGTTGTGTTTTGGTTTTCCACAGTGTTTTAGATTTTCTCTCATATCTGTTGTGTTTTAGCTTTCGTTGAATCTCCTTCATTGTGTTTTAGTTTTTGTTGTGTCTCCATTGTTTTGCTTTTGTTGTGTCTCCATTGTGTTTTAGCTTTTGTTGTATCTCCTTCGTTGTGTTTTAGTTTTTGTTGTGTCTCCATTGTGTTTTAGTTTTTAGTGCCTTCTACTTTGTGTTTCAATTTTTGTTGCATCTCCTCAGTCATGGTGTAGTTTTTGTTGC
The DNA here is from genome assembly GCA_029814645.1 of Fowleria isostigma. Classification (NCBI taxonomy): domain Eukaryota; kingdom Metazoa; phylum Chordata; class Actinopteri; order Kurtiformes; family Apogonidae; genus Fowleria; species Fowleria isostigma. The sequence goes on from JAPTGZ010000013.1 coordinate 8,529,553, forward strand.
GTTCCCTTCTCCTTGTGTTGTCCAGTGCTTCAATGTGTTCTCATTTCTTATTGATTCTCATATTTTTAATGTTATAGTTTTTGTCTCTTGCTTTGTTTGGTTTCAGTGTTCATTTGTCTTTTTGGTTTTTCACACCATTTCTCCTGCGTGTTGCTACTAACTAAATAAGTGATTAACTGTAAGCATTGGTCAGACTATGTTTACACCTTACTCTTCTACATCATACTCACTGTCTTTCAGGTCGATGTTATATTCCATATGCATTTAACTGATACATTACTATCATATATCACATGTATCAAACATACAGACCAGTTGGCATCTCTGTCTAAAATCCTCTCTGATCAAATGCACTATCTTCACTGTACAACATTTAGGTGTAAAACTCAGTTATTAATCTGTTTTCTCCTCCTACAACAGTGTTATTTTGTTGTAGAAAATGCCCGATTCTCGTGTTAAAGTCGATGTACTCCTCATCAGACTGGTGGTCCGCCGCTGCCTCCTCACTGATGGAATCCTCAAATCCATTTGGAGTGAAATCTGTGGCTGGAAATCACCCGCCGCTGTTTGTATAAGACAGCTTTCAGGCTCGATGTACATCAATTAGGAAGTGTAAAAAAAGTAAATCTGCATGCAGTGCTCATGTGGAGCTCCTTATGTATCCCAATAAGACACATTGATCACACTGCAGCACAGCGGTAAATGCATAAAAAATGAAGAGGAGGAGGTATGTAGGAGGAGGTTTTGCTTTAAATCTGTATGGTTTGCTTTGCTTTCAAGCTGCTTTGCAGTTTGGGGGTTCAAGCTAAACAACTTTGCAGGACATACTGTAGCTACATCTTTTCATTACACTGTACGACAATGTGCTGTGTCTCCTTGTATATTTCATTGCATGGTTTATAGTCGGCCATGTTTCTGATGTCAGCATTAGAGCTGCACAATATATCGTTTGAGCATCATCATCGCAATGAACGTGTGTACAATAGTCATATCGCAGATCCTGCAATGTGGGAACAAAATGAACTCAAGTTGTTTTCATCTAATTTCAAGGGTACCTGACACCCACTGTGCACAGCCATCCACCAATCACTATGGTTCAGTTTGCTGAAGCAGACCACGCCCCTGCACATGGGGTGAGTCGCTGGTAACAACACTGACAAATGAGCAACGAACAAGAGAAAATCACCAAAAACAAAGAAAATGACCGAAAACAAAAAAGAAAATCCCTGAAAACAAAGAAAATTACCAAAAATGAAGAAAATTACCAAAAACAAAGAAGTAAATTGCCGAAAACAAAGACATAAATTCCTGAAAACAAACAAAAAAAAAGACCAAAAACGAAGTTAATCCCCAAAAACAAAGAAGAAAATCTCATATATATCGCAGGGTATAAAAAAAATCATGTCAGTTTTTGCCGATATCATGCAGCCCTAGTCAGCATGGTTCATTCTGTTTGTTTTTCTTATCTTTTATTAAATGGCGGCAAAAATCTTGACAAACCTCCCACAACCATTCTCATATGTGACCTATTCACTGAACCATGCTTCACTTTGACATCTTTTTTGTTCGAAATGACACGAGATGCAACAAGACAAAAAACATACAAAAGATGCAACACTATGAAAAAATATAAAAGATACAAACTGTGACAAAACAAAGTAGAATATGTGAGTCAAAATGACTTGATCCATAAAACGAGATGTAGGAGTGCTGTAAAACATGTAACAAGATGAAACGAAGCAAAAGATGCAATTAGTTGAAAAATAAAAGCAACAACATGCTAAAGCAATGCAAAAGACACAGACAGAAAAGATGCAACAACATAATGTGCACAAGATTATATTATTCAACTCATTCAGGAGTGAGGTAAAGAATGCAAAAAGATGAAAAGACAAAAGACATAATGTAACAATAATGAACAATACAAGATAAACCTAGTAAAAGATGCATCAAAGTGAGAAAATGACATGAAAGACACAATATCAAAGATGAAAAAGACATTAAACCAACACAAAAGATAGAGCAAGGCAAAAGAAATGAAAGGACAAGAGGAAAAATAAGTAAATCACAAGTAAAAATGACTTAAGAGTAGCAACAAGATATATGAAATCAACAAGATGTAAAGACACAAGACAAATGAGTTGATGTGAAAATAGCAATGAGAACTACACACATCAGGATGAAACTGATTTAAGGTATGGAACATGTAAAAACTACAAAAACTCCACTTCAGAGTGAAGTTATTTATAGATTTGTGTAGATTGTTATTCGAATAGTGTCTTCAGATTATATTAATATAATGTGAGGTTCAGTTCACACTACAAAAATGCCAGTGTTAATTTAACACCCACAGTGTTGGCATTGACACTCACAAATAGGTCTGGGCGATAGATTAATTTTATCAATTAATTTGTTTTTTGTTGTGGACGATTTTAAAAAAATAAATAATTCAAGTTTTTTCTCCTCTTTTTCACCTTTTGACCCGCAGGGGCTTCCATAGCATTTCCAAAAATTGGAAAAAAAAAATTGTAAATCAAATTTTTGGTGAAAAAAATCAGATTTTATTTTTAGACCATATCACCCAGCCCTACTCGCAAAGTGTCTATGTGTGTCCACACTGTGTAGTGTCAACGTGACACTTTTGAAAATGTTAAAAGATTAACACCCACTTTTAATTGGTTCAACACTCCTCATCATTAAAAAGAAACCACACAACACTTTCCAGTGTTGTATCCACACTACACTTGTGTTGGTGTCAAGATACAGTGTCAAAAGCAACACTTTTCTCAATATGTGTGGACACATATAGACACAAGTCTTAATTTCAATACACAAGTAAGTTGATTGTGTTTGTTTTGTCTTCCATTTCAAATTGCTTGGAGGTTTTTCTTTTATCAGACAAGTGAAGTTTGGGGAAGTTGTTTTTACATGCTGATGACTTTGGCTAATCCTTCCTCAAACTTCAGTTGTCTGATAAAAGAAAAACCTCTAATCAATATGTGATAATTTCAAAACTGTGGATGTTAAATTTTTGTAGTGTAGATTATCAGAAGCTCTCACTCCTTCCTGTCATGGTTCCTTTCTTTGACTTTCCCTGGTCACTCCGTGTCCACAGGTGCGTTTAATCTCTTCCACCAATGAGGTTGAAGGTGTAATCAGCCAGAACACCTGTTCATGAAGCGGCCATTTTGAAACATCATGAGTCAATGGTGCCTTGCTCACTCTGGTGTGGGTGTGGAACCATTACGTGAGGGCATGGCTTGATCTAGTCAGGGTTAAATTTAACAACAGTGTTAAAAACACTCTGATTTAACAGCTTTTATTTGTCAAAGGTAACACAGGCAATGTCATTTTATAGCAATATGGTGTTAATACAACACCAACACTCTTTATTTAACACTGTCCTTGAAATTGTAACCCTCCCGTATTTGCTGTGTAGAATGTCATTTTATTACATATACCACAGTGTGTCGAGTTTTGCCACCTCTGTCTGAATGCTGATATTTCCGCAGATTAAAGGTTTTTTGGTAGCTGCATCCGTGCAAACCTTTATGCATCATTAATAAAAGATTTGTATGGACTGACTCAGGGCATGTCAGGGAAAAGAAGACTATCCTCCTTCGTGCTCTTTAGTTTCGTGTCTCCGCATGATGACAAACTGACTTTACATATTACATCATTGTGACCAATGCATTACACATATTGTTTTATTCATATAGGGCACTACTAAAGATGCAGCGTATTGTTTTCACAAACCTCATTAGCAATCACGTACAACAAGCCAAGCAGCATAAAGCACTCAAGGATGATGTGCTCTGATTGGACACACACACACAGAAACACAAACACACAAACACACACACTTAGATTCTTATGTAAGCTGAGTGCTTTCTTCATCCACAGCCTAATCAGATACGAACAAGCTCCACTTTGCATTAAACATACACAATGTAAACAACGACTCCATTGATGATTAATTCATGTACATTCCAGCGTTGCCCTCGTAAACTGAGAAATGTCAAACTCTATGTAACAGATGAAACCGTTTTCCAGTGAAAGGCGATTATGTGGTTCCTGTGGTAACATCACAAATCACTGTAGCATCCGTAATGCTGATGATGATGCAAGAAAATCATTAATAAGCACACACAGCGGTATGGAATACAGATTATTTACACTGCACCCCATCAAAGCCTGCAGCGACTCCACACTATGGGAGTTAATTTTTCTAGTTTTGTTGATTTTCTGTTCGCCTTTAGTGCCAACACTGCGCTATAATTACCAGAGATGCTCCGTCAAGTCTGCCGGGTTATAGTTTCTTTGTTTGTTTAAGCACTCTCGCTGCTAACGCCAACAACCTTGTTTCTTTTCCCATTTACTTCAGAAGCTTGCTTTCATCAGATTGGGTTATGTAAACGCTTAATCCAATTTCCAAGTTTCTCTTCGCTTGGAATAAGTCGGTTCTATCTGCATACGGTTTTCCATACAGGCAGGGGTAAGATTATGGGATGTGATGGGTTTTCCAAGAGGGACATGAACGTGGAGAGGAGCAAGATAATCCCAAAGATTGTCCAAAAGGCTCAAACAAATCAGCTGGTTCCGCTGATCGTTGTGGAAACGGGTGACAAGACACTGTTAACACAGAACACGTGTTTCACTATCATCCTTCTTGTAGCAGAAATAATTCCACATTAACTCATGTAGCTTTTCTTTTCTGGCGCAATCTTCGTTTTCGCTGATTTTCTCTTGCTCACTGATTTTTTAATGTTGTTACCAGCAACTCACTCCATGTGCAGGGGTGTAGTCTTCTTCGGCAAACTGATTAAGAACGATTATGATTGGTGGATCACTGTGCACACATGTTGAGTTTATTTACCTCCTGCATTGCAAGACCTGCGATGTGATTATTGCGCACACATACATTGCGATGACGATTCTCAAACAATATATTGTGCTGCTCTACTAGGTACTAGGACTGCACGATATTGAACAAATTGACATTGCGATTTGTTTTAATCTTGCGATATATATATTGCAATTTTCTTAATTTTTGGTGATTTTCTTCTTTGTTTTCTGTGATTTTCTTCTTTGTTTTCTGTTATTTCTTTGTTTTCAGTAATTTTCTTCTTTGTTTTCTCTGATTTTCTTAGCTTTTGGTGATTTTCCTCTTCATTTGCAGTGAATTTCTTCTATGCTTTTTCTGATTTTCTTCTACTTTTTCTGATTTTCTTCTTTGTTTTCGATGATTTTCTTCATTTTCACTAATTTTCTTTGTTTTTGTTAATATCCTCTTGTTCATTGCATATTTTTCAATGTTCTTACCAGCAGTTGTGCGTCAGGTACCCTTTAAATTAGATGAAAATCCTCCTACATTGCAGAACCTGTGATGTGACTCTTGCGTACACATACATTGCAATGAAAAAGCTCAAACGATATATTGTGCTGCTCTACTAGGTATTGTGTGTATGTATTAGGATGTGTAAACTGCAGAGACCGAATTTCTCTATGGGAAAGATGAAGTTAACCTTGAACCTTTCCGCATCAAAACAAAAAGATCGACGTATGGTAGCGACTGGATTCCTTTGGTAGAGTGGAGTCATGTTGTTCAAGAGGTATTTCAGCTTTTACCACTTCGATAACTCCACATCCTGACACACTGGAGGAGGTTGGATTTCAGTTTTGAACTCACTGTACATGACTTCGCAAAAACTAGGTTCAGAAAACCAACCTGTTGGTATTAACAGATTTACTTTGCTCTGTTATTTGAAAACTGCACAAATTTCTGATTCATCCCATTTCATTCATTTTCCTTGAATTATTGCATCCGTGTCAAGGGTGCTTCCACATTCAGTGTTTTGACATATTTTACACTTTTTTCATACTCCTTTTCATCCCTTTTGCTTTTGAGCCAGGCGCGTTTATGAAGTGTTGTAAAATGAAAAAAGCAAAAAGAAAAAACGGTCTTTTACTACATTGTAAAGTAAAATATTCCATATATTATCTAGTGCCAACACACAGGATCTAATCTACGACACGACAGGGTCTGTACTTGAAGACATTATTTATTTATTTGCGTTCATCACTCATCTGTGTTCTCCTCTGTGTGGTCAGAAAGAACGATGTGGGCGTTGATGTGTTTGATTGATTTGCTTTGGTTTCCCCATGAAATATCATCTTAATGATATTCAGCTCGGGTTTTGCGGCCGCTGACCTCAAGGAGCAGGCATTCTTACATGTCCGTGTTTAGATTATTTTGTTCAGAGTGCTTGGACGTGCCTCTGACAGCCTGGGGGTATCATAAATTCGCCGCCTCTTGCTGTGTTTAAGTCAATTTATCAACAGCCTGGTGCTTCTTGAAGTACTATTATAAGAGATGTGATGTAAGTGTCCCTGGTGCTATTAAATTAGGGTGAGCTACTATTGGAGCCTCGGCTCCGACGAGAGGAAATGAGTTGGGGTTGTCAAGGAAGCAATTTCCATTACAGACATGTTTGAATTACACCCACAATGCCAGGAGCAGGACCAGCAGTAAATTCAGCGCCCAGACCCCGCTGGTCTATACGGACTCAGCTCCCATCGCACGCGGTCCAAATGTTAGATTTACTACACACAAACATGCCAGCCAGTAATTTCCCAGCTCCGTCATCAATCTCAACAAAACAGCTTATGGGCCCGCTGACCCTGTTGGGCTGAAAAAGTCATTATAGTATCTTTCCGAACAACATACTTCTTTTGTGCTGCAGGTGATGCCATGATAACACGTCGCATGTCAGTTCTGACGACTGCAATGGCTAATCAATGAATAGTAGATTGAGAAATGATGTTCACCAGCAAATGCTTCCATTATTCTAGTATTGTTTTGATGATTACTGCAAAAACGAAACAAAAAACCCAAAGATATTTAGGTTTTGGACTGGAGACTGACTAATAGTAGACCTTTAATGAATGATATAATATTTTTTATATTTTATTCTGATAGTTAAAAAGTCAATAATCAAAGTATTATTAGAGGCATCAAAGTTTCTCAGTTCAGAAAATGCATCAGAATGTTGACTTGTGCACTGATGCAATAATCAATAATAAAGAGTCTGCAGCCTATGTAAAAATTACACTATACTAATGCTGCCTTTCCACTATGTGGTACCAGCTCGACTTGACATATTTATTAGGTACTATTCCTGGAGACTCTATTACAGAATACTACCAACTTTAGAGTACCTGGTCATCATAGCGACGCTGCAGGTAACTTTGGCTCCTTGCATGTTGCCCCATCAAGCTCACGTTGAATCTTTTCATCGGTCACCAAGGACAGAAATGTCTGAGCCTCCTCCACTGACCACGGTGTCATTTTGCAGGCTGTCATCATGGATTAGCCTATATGTATATTTACTGTTAACTTCCAAATCTTTTTTTTTTTTTTTTATGGTATGTCACGCATTGATGATGCAATGACACAATGACGCAGAGCCAACTGACCATCAGTGGTCTGCAGTGTTTACACATCACATTTTTGTATCTCTTCACCTGTTTTGAAAACTCGACTTCACAATTACTAAAAAAAAATAGTACCGAGTACCAGATTCCAGGTTCTTTTATGTAATGGAAACACAAAAAGACTGAGTCAAGTCAAGTAGAGTCAAGCCGGTACCAGGTAGTGCAAATGCGGCACAAAACTCAATATTGTTTGGAGGTTTTTTTTTTGTCCTCTTTTCTTGTCTTTAACCCTTTCATGCATGAATTATAAGAACTTAAGTCAAGATAATTTTCCAAATTGTTTTTATTCCTCTTTAGGCATGAAAAAAACAATGTGATCAAGGTTCGCGTTTGTTTTTTAAGGTGTTTAAAAAATGTCCACTTAGCCAGACACCATGGGTTCAATTTTTGTGGTAAAGAAGCATTATTTAAAACCTAATAACAGAAAAGTGACATGGAAAACTATTCAATAAAAACATTTTTAATGCTGCTAATCAGATGTTTTTTCACATTTTAACATACTCTAATACTAGTTATTATTCACTTCATGGTGATAATATATAGGAAAAAACATTTAGTTAAAAAAATATTACAGTCTAATAACAATTAACAATTGATTTCCACTCAAACCTGTCACTGCAGATCAGGTTTATCAAGAACAGTAAAGTTACAATAATGGTCTAAATGTCAGTGTATGAGATGATGCATAAGTGTTCACTGTGTTAGCTAATATGGAACTAAAACAACAAAAAGAATAGCTGTTCACTGTAGTGACCACATGGCATTAAGGGGTTAAGTTATACCTCTATGTTGCCCTCTTCCAATGAATTGTGGCTTACCTTCATGTGTTGACAATGTGACAAACAACGCGTAGAAAGTGGACAATATAAAATATAAAATCCACTTCACAAAAATGACAAACTGTGTGAATGACATGGATCACGACGTCAACACCATTGGGATACACTCCCAACATAAAGCTACAACAAAACCAATGGTAACAGAATATAACATGTCATGTTTATTTCAGAGAATGATGTGCCAATTCTTAGAGCTAGTATATGAAAACAAACTGTATTTTCACAGATTAAAACTATACTTGTAATGTACTGTCAGCAGATTTATATTTAGTTTATGCAGTGGTTCCATACTGAGGTGCCTGAAGCAGATGTCACTATAGAACAATGCAGCTGCCGATTAACAGACTGTTGTATTTTGATTGTTTAAAATTGTTAATGGAGTTCTAACATTTACCTCCTTGGATTAACTGATAGAAATGCAACTTGAATCATTGACAAGTATATCACAATCACGCCAAAGCATTGTTTAGATCATTTGTGAACATTGTGGTCACTTATGTTGGTGGTTGGCGATCACAGAACAACATACATAAAAAGCAAAAAGTAGAGCAAAAGGGAAAAAAAAATTAAAAGCTGTGATTATTTTGGTTCTTTTTATTTTGGTCTCGACTCTATAACCACAACCATTACTATTTATTTGTTACCGTAACCATGACAACGACCACATGGTTTTCTTATTTTAGTCATTTCCTATCCGTGTTTTTGTGCCTAAGCCACATCACTGTCAAGGTATAAATCCAACAGCTACATCATTTTATTTTAACACTTTTCTTTTTATTTCTGCATATTTTGTGCATTTATGATGTTTTCCAAGTGACTGGGAATCAGTTTCTTATGAGAAAGATGCATGTTCTTCCTTGTAAGAACATACAGGCGATAACGAGGGGCTTTTTTAATTTTTGCCACAATTGTACAGTCAATGCTAAAGACAAAAACTGAAAGAACAAGGTTGAGCCTTTACACTGTGAAAAACACTGTTCTGACATGGAATAAATGCATCACAAAAACAATGGCACACCTGTTGCTTGTGTCTGCATCTCCCTTGAATTTTGTATATGACAAAGAACAAAAAAAAAAAAGACAAAGACAATAAATTGAAGGACAATATGTTGAGCTGCATCGCCAAACAACCACCAGGCTGTGATGATGGAGAGGAGCTTATGTAACATTAATGTCATATGAATCGTACAGAAGAGGCAGTCTGAGCAGAAAACAGCACAAGACGACACAAAAGCATACGTACCGGAGCACTTTTATGAGAGCTCTACGAGTTAAATCAATAATATTTTCTGAAGAATGGGCAGGCACCAATTTATTCCAGCCTTTTATTACTTCTGTGCCATGTATTTGTCACATTCCCCATGTGAAAAGGCCTTCAATATGCTGTTGAGCTCAAACTGACCTCTAGGAACAAGAACAAGAGAGTGTCATTTATCACAAAGAAAAAGTAGTATGAACTATTGGTATACTATTCAATCGAAGTGTGAACTAAAAGAATGAATGTATATGACTAAATCCAACTATAAATATATACAAACATATGTAAACTTGACCATTTACCATTAGCAAAAAGTAGAAAAAAAAAAGAGGGAAAAAAAGCAGTATTATTTATCAGAATATTTTTATTACCACTGTATTTTCAGCTTACATTTAACACTTATTTTATATCATGGTGTAATTTTATCATGAAGGAGGGTGTTGGATAATTTAGCATCAAATTATATGAGGAATAAATGCATGATTTACGCTATATTATAATAGTGTTGCAACTATATTGTTTTGTATTTATTTAATGCTGTTCCATCTTCTATAGTGCTTTATTACCAATGAACTACTACGATTTATCAGCGATTTTTAACTAATCATTTAGAAT
>JAPTGZ010000013.1:8664551-8676091 GCA_029814645.1 Fowleria isostigma
TCCAATTTATTTTTTAAAAGTTTTATGATTTTCTTTATTATTATTATCATTATTATTATTATTATTATTATTAATAATTTTTAAAATATTTTTAATTTACATTTTTATTTATTTTTTAATTTTAAGTTTTGTGATTTTCATTTATTGCAGCTTAACAGGTAAGTGATACAGCATAGTTTATGTTAGTAGCACCATATTAAGACACATAATGCATTGGTATTAACATTGTCTATAAGTAACTACAGTGTGTTTGGTTTTACATGAGGGAAAATCACTATATGTCAAGTTTGTACCGTTCATTTTTTTAAAAAATTCAGCCATGTGTAAAAAAAACCCCAAAAAACCCACATTTGCCATTTCAGAATTTGCTGTGAATTTCTCAAAACTATAAGACAAAAAAAATCTGAATTTTTGAAATGAACGGTATCGTCGGTATCTTTTTAGTAGTTTCATGTCATCTGTTGTGTTTCCTCAACTGACGCACTGATAAGGGCCAGTGTTAAGAACAGGCATGTGCATGGAGATGCTATGTTTATGTCTGTAAATGTCTGGGTTTAACAGAGTAATACCCCAATTTCACCAAAAAAAAACCAACCCAAAAAACCCCACCAGGTTTTCCCTTAAAGGTACAGTGTGTGGGATTTTAGGGTAGGAGTCAACAACTTTTTTACAAACTAGGCAGAAAGTAAAAAACAAAATGAAAACAAAGCTCTCTTTAGCCAGACAACATCAACAAGATCATGATTTTTTACATTTATTATATTTAAAAATCAGGGGTATTCATTTTTTATTATGACATTGCTATTCTGCAGCACAACTACACTAAAATAAATAATTGAGCATTAGTTATGCAAATATATTATACATAAACTTTTTGAATTTCACTATGGAACGTCATTATGGGAATATCAGAATTCAAATAAGGTTTTTTTGTTTGCTGGTGTTACTTTTTGCTGTTTTTTTTTTTCCTTTTTTACCAAATAGTAAATTCACCTACAGGTAACAGAAACAGAATTTTGCAGTAGATATTTCTTTAAAATATGAAAATATGTCTAGTTACCCAGTTTTTTGTGAGGGGAACAAATTATTTATCCTATTCCATCTGAAAAAAAAAAATAAACGCAAAAAATCCAGCTATGTGTAACACAGTATACAGCGCCACCTACTGACGGTACAACACAGCTTTGATAATTCATTCCAAGTCAGTTTAGATGAATACATAATTTGCAATTTCATCCCTGCAACTATTCATAAATACTATTACAGAGAGAAAATAGATAAATATAGGAGTAAATGTAGTAGATTTAGGATGAAATTAATGTAGAGGTAAAAAAAAAAAAAAAAATCACCCCATATAATTTGGTGTGAATCCTCCTCTTGTTGGTATGAAAGAAATGGCGGAAATGTTTATTTTCTGTAATTTCTTTTGTTTCTGTTTTGGCCAGGACACATTTCCAAAATAATTTTTTTTTTTTTTTTTTTTTTTCGGAAAAGCAGTTGACATTACAGAGCACAGCATTCAATATTGAGAGCAGTTTCGGACCCACTGCCATTCACATATTTTATAAATTTCATGAACTGTATATACATTGGGAGAGAGAAAAACAACTAAACAAAACGTGCACAAGGGGAAAATCACAAAGGGATTAGATTAGTTTAAAAACTAGAATAAAAGTAGACACAATGAGATTGAAATAAAGTCAAAGGTACAGTACAGGTTACTTCAAAATCTGGTTGCAAAAGTTGAATATTATCAACCCATTTGGTCCAAGTGTAAAGAAAAGGGTTTTCTTAAGAAAAAGTAATTAGAAAAAGTAATTCCTTCCATTCCAAAAGAGATTTTTAATCTCAACGAGGTCTTTTTTTTTTTTTCCCTGGCCAAGTAAAAGTTAATCAATAAGTAATAATAAAATGAAGTGTTGTCTGCTTTGAAAATCTACAAAACATATTCAAACCAACTTCAAAAACGCACATTTAAAAATTTGCTAGAACTGTCATGAGATGTACAAAGACACTCCAAACATCTTGTCAGACTCACAGTATACTGTTAATCTGCCTGACTGACTTTTTCTCAATCACAGAACAATTAATGACAGTTGTATTCAAGTGTACAAACTGGATAGGGGAGTGAAATACTAGAATTGGCTAAATTATTAACCAAAAATGTGTAGGCTCTGTACACGTGACCTTTCACATAAAAACCCTGAAGTAGAAATGGGGAAAATGTCTGTAGCAACAATGCCACGTTTGTAAGAATGGATGGTACTGTCACATTTGTACATCCTGATTGAATAAACCGTGTCCCTGATTGAAGATGTTGTGTAAATGTCTCCCAGAATGTGTGCAGTAATAACAATAAATAATAATAAATAAGTAATAATAATAATAAAGTAAAACAATTGGTCAATTTTATTGTGCATTTTTAAAGTTACTTAGTGGAGATGACTGATTTAAGGTTGGACAAAGTAGCATATTTGGCTAAGTTACACCATGATCAATCAATCAGTCAAATTTTATTTATATCGTGCCACCTCACAGTAAAAGTTATCTCATGACATTTTATATTTACAGCTGGTCAGACTGCTTTAATCGTTTTTATATTTGCACAGTAACCAAGAATCAACACAATAGTGGCTTTTGTTTTGTTTTTACATTCCTTTACCTTTATGTGGGGAGGTGAGCTGAGGGGTTTTCACTTGGTTGGATTCTGCAGTCTCACCACTAGATGCCACTAAATCCCACACAATGCACCTTTTGAATGGATTTAAAAGTAAACATTAGATTCCCTAAGGACCCAGTGTGACATTTGTGGCACTTCCCTAATAAATTTTTCCTCTATATTTAACCATCCTTAAATGGTTTATTGCCCTTTATTGTAATATTATCTTCTGAATTTTGTGGGGTTTTTTCAGTGACAGTCAGGTATTTTCCAAAGTTTTATTTAGGAATCATGTAATCGTGTAAAGCTTACAGTAAAATTGAGGGTTACTCTATCAAAAATAGAAAAAACCGAAGAAAAGGCAACTTTTTCAGCATATCTCTCATTAAATGAACATAAACCCAGTGTGCCCATCCACTGTCGTTGATCCAACTCCATGGGTTTTACTGGTGAATCAATGTTGTAGAAGATGACTGTGATTCCATGGTAACCACAGAGCCTCTGAACATCCAAATGGGTCATATCTGATGACCATGAAAAGATGAATAACTGTATTTTACACCAATTATTTACATGTATTAGTGGATCAACAGGGACTAAACTGTTTATATCAGTACATGATTTTGGTAGATGGTGGATGTTTGGGTCTTCATGGTTAAAAAAGGTTAAATATAGAGAACATTTTATTTGGGAACTGACTCAAAAGTAGCGCTGGGTCTTTATGGGTTAAAGATTCAACAGGCAGCGATAAAAGGTCAGGCCATGATACTGAAGACATGTCCTCGCTGACGTCTGGTCTCCCCCGTAGCAGCGCCCTGTCCAGCTCCCAGTCCATCGTCTACATCCCCCAGGACATAGTCCGAGCCAAAGAGATCATCGCCCACATCAACACCCTGAAGACCCAAGTCAGCTACTACGCCGAGAGGCTTTCCAGAGCCGCCAAGGACCGGTCGGCCAGCGGACTAGAGAGGACACTCGCTATTCTGGCCGATAAGGTGAGAGATGCGGAAATCAGCAAGTACAAGCAGAGTTTTATTATTATTATTATTATTGTAGTATTATTTATGCTTTATTCTATGTATTGAAGCTTTTATGAAATTTTATTTTGTAGGATATTTATTTATTTGGATAGTTTATTTGCACTGGTGCCACTGATTGAGAAACACAATGTCATTTTCTCGTGTATGGAAGTGCACTGTGTAAATGATGATAAAGAATCCTGAATCCCAGAGACATCCAGTTAACCCTTTAACTCTTTCCCCCATAAAAATGACACTTGAAGACCCCTGTATCCTTAATGACGAGTTTTGGCACCTTAGTTATGTCAAACACACAACACATACTAGGACAACCAATAGGATTAAGCAATACATTTTTTTCTCTTTATTTTTTCTTTATTTCTTTCTTTTTAATGTTTTTAAAATTTATTTAATTTTTTAAAATAGTTGTAAATTTTAAACATTTATTTTTTAATTTTATTTATTTCCCAAAAAATCATACAAATTATACATTTTCAGTTTTTTTTTTCCAAAGTTTGCCGAAGTACTGATGATTGTAGCCACTGGAAAAAGAAACAACACACCGGAAAAATCCAAATGTTCCATGGGTAGAACTAAAAACATACATATGGGTTGTTCCTAGTCGGCATCCGAGGGGGAAAGAGTTAACAACAGCAACTTCTCCGACGTTGCATTTTGCACTTTACAGTATTCACATGACTGTAACTCCTGAACGGTTTACTCTGTTCACAAAATTTAAATGGCATCGGAAAGCTGAGATCCTGAGCTTTCTAACACTATTTGACACTTAATGGCAGCAGTGTGGGACTCTATGACAAGTAGAAAAGAATTGTTTCAGAAACTTCCAGATAGGTTAAAAAATGCCTGAAATGACAAAAAATATGAAGCCATAATATGGATACTGAATGTTCAAGAGCAAAAAGCATGTTTGAGCAGATGTAACATAGTTGAAAGTTTTTTTTTGTAGTCTCAGAAAGTTTTGTCGTGGACATTTACAGTTGATCATAAATATGCTAAAAACTTCAACTGAAACACATTGTTTTAAGCATTTATTGTTTATAATAATGGTAATTAACGACCAGATATTGAAAGGTAAGTTCTTCCTGAAAACAATTGGCAAAAAAAAACAAATATCTTCTGACATGAAGACACCTCAGCGGCCTTTTTTAATGGGTGAAATCACACGATGTTACCGTCCGCTCTCCCTTTCAGACTCGTCAGCTGGTGACGGTGTGCGACTGTAAACTACTGGCCTCAGCCATCCAGGCCCTGAACGCGGCACGCCCTGAATACATCGCCTCCAAAGCGTCTCCTTCCGCCGACTCGGAGCAAGTAGTTCTGCGTAACGACCAGGACACACTGCTGGCCAAGTGGAGCGGTCGCAACAGTCGATCCTCACTGCATGCAGACTGGCACGAGGAGGAGTGGGTAAGATCTGTTAAGACGAGGTTTCCAGAGGACCACGCCGACTTAGATAAAGCCTAAAATATACCATGTACTCATATCCACCTGAGATCCAGAAACGTATTTTTGTTCTTTTGTTTCACAGCTTTATTTATCTCTCAAAGACCCAAACAGCCACTGGCGACCAAAAGCATCTATGGATCTAAACTGTTTAATAGTTGAATTCCTGTTTATCCAATAATTCTATCAATACATATAAATAATTAAAATAAAATGCAGTTTGTCGTCTTTTCATGGTCATTAAATATGACCCATTTGGACGTTCAGAGGCTCCATAGAACTGCAACTTCATAAAATGTATCAAACATAAACTTTCATTAACATAAACTTTGGAATGAATTGCCTAAAAAGCTGAAGGTCTTTCTGCAATTTAAAAAAAAAAAAAAATAAATAAATCCCATTTTAACTTGTGTAGTAGATGTACATTCAAATGAATTGTATGACCCTTTTGATTCTCCTGATTAAAGTTTCTGTATGAAATTCAGTCTGTAACTGTATGTTTTTTGAATTGTATATGTAGTGGATTTGAATTTTAGTTGTTTCATTCTGGGCCTCAGGAAGACCAGCAACCACAATGGGGGGAACTAATGGGGATCCTATTGAACAAACAAATAAATGAAAAAGTTTAAAATTTAAATGGAATAAAGCAGTGGTGTCAAACTTTTTTCTTTCAGTGGCTGTATTCAGCCCAAGTGGATCTCCAGTGGGCTGGGCCAATTAAATAACAGCATTGTGAACTATAATTAGTGATAACCTTTTCTCTTTGTTTTAGTGCAGTAAAAAACATTAAATTCTGAAAATATTTACATTCACAAACTATCTTTGGACAAAAAACGTGTGAATAACCAAAAAAAAATGAAAATTAAAAAAAAAAAAGTGTAGTTTTAACACTATTATGCCTTATCTTATCATTTATTCATGCATGTTACACAAACATTTAATAACAGGTATAATAATGTTAAAAATGTGGAGTTTGGAACTAGAATAACAACAATTTCTCATTCACTTTCTTATTTGCCCAGGTCACTGTTCTTCTTGGTAATTCTTTGAGGTTTAACTGAAGTAGTTTTGTTTCAAAAGAGCAAAACTAGTCCAGTTGAAATTAAAACCGAGAAAAATAGAGTTGTCACTATTTACAGGATATTATACTATTATTTTACTTTAGATCATATTGATTTGTATGTGGAACCTGAACTAAAATGACTTCAACGCCCTTGATTATTAATATCTTCAGTGTAATTCATTCTTTGGGCTGGATTGGACCTTTTGGCGGGCCGGCTTTGGCTGCATGTGTGAGACCCCTGGTATAATGTCAATGACACGTTTTTTTGAATAATACCTGGAATATGAAATAAGAACAGCTTTTTATTCCAAAGATATTGGTCATTTAATGTAAGACTTTATTTATCCCACCGTAGGGAAATTTTACAGTTAACAGCAGTAACATATAACAAGCAAGTGAAAAATTAAATGTATAGAGAAAAAAAAATCTATATTTTTAATATCAATATTTATTTTGTTTGTTTCATTTTACTTTATTTTTTTTTATTTTATTGATATTTTATTTAGAATTAAATTAAAATAACATTTTTCACCCGCTTATGCATCTAGGAGTTAAACAGTCGTCATTGTGGTTCCTGAACATACATCTTTGAGTCATTTTAAGGGTCTGTGCGGTCTTTCTATTCGGAACAGTGTGGAGCAGGTGGAGCAGATGGAGCAGGTGCCCTATGGCCCATATGTGATCTGAAGTATCCAGACATCATTTTCATTTCTTCATTACTGCATCCCCAAGGCAGCCTGTGATAAGAGTTTGTTGTTATATAATGAAAGGCTGAGGTTATATAAAGTTTTTATTAAACACATTTGGCATGCTTCCTGATTTGCATAGTGTTGTGAATCATCTCTTGTGCAGCCTCTCCTGCCTCTGGCTCAGATCTGCTCCCCGACTGCGATCTGTCTGATGACTTTATAACGCAGCCGTGTTGTATAATTGTGAAGTCTGAATAATTTACACGTGCTTGTCTATGCTCGTCTTCAGGAGAAGGTTTGGCTGAACGTGGATAAATCTTTGGAGTGCATCATCCAGCGTGTCGACAAACTGCTGCAGAAAGAGAGGAGACCCAGCGACGGCAGTCAGGACAGTACTCTGAGTGACCAGCAGGGCGGCGGCAGCAAGAAAGGTAGACCAAAAATATCCCAAAAAATGGTGTTTATCCAGTCACTATTCCACTAAGGATTATGTGTAGTTTTATGTACAGTCTTAACTCTTGATTACAGCAGGTTTTGTGTAAGTTTATGCTGTGACTTTGCTTCTAGTTTGTTTTCATTTACGTGAGAATTAAAGCAGAAAAGAAAAGAAAATGAACTACAAATTCCCTTTTTACATATGTATTGATAATGATAAATATAACAGCTCCAAAAAGACCTCAAAGTTAAAAAACACACTTTAACAACCTGTAAACCAGTCCCTCCAGAATGTTGTGATGTCGCAACCACATCTCTTTATCAACAATTTTGACACTTGAAGCGTTAAATATTTTTGTCAGTAGCGATATGAGTGTTTTTACCCTCTTAACCTTTTTTTTTACTTGTCTGTTTTGAGCTTGTTTTCAGCGTCTATCTATAAAATTTACAGGTTTTCTTAGCTTGTTTTTAACATTTGTGAGAAAAGATATTGTATTGTAAAATGTATTGTACTGTATGTGTTGACTATATTAGATACGGTGGCTTTTTTTTGTAAATCTGCAGTATTTTTAGCTTGTTTTTAAGCATAATTTTAAAAATTTAGGCAGTTTTTAGTTTGTCTTCAAAATTTGTGGAGAGGTTTTATCCTCTCTCTTTAAGTCTACAGTGTTTTTATCCTGTTTTAGCAGCAATGTGTCGAACAATCGCATGACTTCCAGGTTCTTTCTACAAATTTCTGGAGTTTAACTAGCTTTTTTTTAAGTAGGTTTCAGTTTGTCTTAACACCTCTGCGCAAAAGTTAAGACTTTTTTTGCCAGTTTGTATCTTCTCGCTGTAAATTTGGGTCCAAAAAAGAACTAATTGGTGCATTTATGTATAAATTTAACAAATGTAGGTAGTTTTTAGTGTCTGTTTTCAAAATTTGTTGAGAGGTTTTAGCTTCTCATTTTAAGTCTGCAGTGTATTTATCCTGTTTTAGTATCTATATGTAGAATAATCACATTATTTTTAGGTTCTTTCTACAAATTTATGGAGTTTAATTAGTTTTTTTCTGTAGGTTTTAGCACATCTGTACAAAAGTTAGAGGGTTTTTTTTGTCAGTTTGTATCTTCTCTAAAATCTTCTCTTCTGTAAATTTGGGAACTAAAAATAACAAATTGGTTTTGCGATATTCCCACAATCCTGCAGTTTTAGTGTAAGAAAACAATAGCAGGTTATTTTAGGTCAAGAATCCTAGAGGAACTGATAAATGAACATAATTCGAAGTAAGTGTAACTGTGCTGTCGATGGCTGTGCAAAGGTGACGGAAAAAGGCGAGCTTTCTGGATCAACCCAGGAAGTATGTCACAGGAAACTGCATCACCACCACCATCATCATCTTCATCATCATCATCACCACCACCACTTCCATCCTCATCCTCTCTACCTGCCTTATCCTCTGCACATCCTCCCAGCCCTGAACAAGAAACCCGTACGTTCATTTCAGTCCTCCTTTCACCTCTCTCATGTCCATTTTTTAATTTGTTTTCCCATTATTTTATTTGCTTTATCACATGATCCTTCTTTTCCTCATGGTATTGGTTCAGTGAAACAGCACACACAGTATTTTTCTTCATTCCATCCTTCACTTCAGTATAAAGACACGTCGTCGTGAGTCACATGTCGCTGTCATTGTCTCCTCAGTTTGTCCAAAGTCAATAATGTTGCACCATTATTATACCTGTGAGCCAAAACTATGATGTCAGCTCTTTTTTTCCTCTCCAGCTTTGCCGGCGCATACAGTCCGCTGCTGCTAGTGCTTCAGGGCTGACTACAGCCCGTCAAACCTCCATTTGAGGTTTATGTTTATGTTTATGTTGTCGTACATTTTACTGGACCAGCGTCAAACCGATGAAGACACTTTAATTCAGGAGTGTTGAATTCATTTTAGATCAGAAGCCACATTTAAATGGGTTGAACCAGTAAAATAATAACATAATAACCTATAAATAATGTCAAGTCCAATTCTTTCTCTATGCTTTTGAGTGAAAAAAAGGAAGATTACATAATAAAAATGTTTACATCTACAAACTACAAATTTAAAAATGCAAACAAGCGGAAATTTTGAAAGAAAAATATTTATGACTCCTGTCTGCTTATATTTATTCATCTTTTTACCTTTATGTGTATTTTAACTGTGTTAAGTAACTTTTTTTTTTTTCAACAGCAACACAACAGAAATTCCAGTGTACTTGTAAAAATGGCACTTAAACTCTCATTAAAATAAGAATAATAATTTTAATATTTTCCCTTATTTCATACATGTTACAACTTACAGATCACAGTGCATCTATAAATGCACCAGACATTTATTAACAGGACTAATATTGTTAAAATTGCACTTTTTTCTCTTAAGACATTTCAGGTTTTAAATATTTCTTCAGGTTCTTCACAATTTCTTTGAAAGGATAGTTTGTAAATGTAAACATTTTCATCTAATTTTACTTTTTTACACTGAAACCAACTGAAAAATTTGGAGTTGTCATTGTTCATAGGTTATTATAACAGTATTGAAGTAGTCCAACCCACTTTAGATCATATTGGTCCGTATATGGAACCTTAACTAAAATGATTTTAACATCCTTTTAATGATAATATCTGCAGTGTAATATTTGCATTTCACAAATTCACCCCATGGGCCGGATTGGACCCGTTGGCGGCCCGGTTTTGGCCCACAAGCCATATGTTTGACAACCCTGCTGTAAAATATTAGAACTTAGAACCTGCAGTTATAGGTGCAGGGTGGCTATGAAATATATTAAAACTTGTGAGACATGAGAATTTCATTGCATTCAGCACAGAAAAAAATAAAATCCGTATAAACATTAATATTTCTCTGTGTCTTAATCTGACAACATCAATTTTTCTCATAATTACTAATACAGTATCTCATAATTACAAAATAAGAGGTCTAAAACATATTTTTCTTGCGTGAATGCAATGCGTTGCGGCAAAAAAAATAGCCACCCTTATTTGGTTAGTTAAATCTGACTGCACATTTTTGGGTTTGACCCTGGTCCGTAGTGTTTCTGTGTGTGTCTCTGCTGCCCTGTGTGGCTTACAGCGCCCGCTAATCACGCATGTTGCACCTCCATCCCCTCTTCCAGATGGAAGCCCCAGTGCTGAGGAGGCGTACCCAGGTAAGAGCTGCGCCCCCGCCCACCTTCCTCTAACCGCTGCTCCCCCAAGTCCCTCTATCAAGAGATTTGGGAGGTGGTTAAAGTCGAGAGTGTAAAGTTAAGACACAGGATATAGATCAGAACAGTCGTTATTGTCATTGTTTATACAATGAAATTAGTCAGTCAGTGCAACAATATGAATACAAAACCAATATGTAAGAAAATAAGAATAGAGCAGACCTAAAATTACAAAAAGTTTAGAAAATTGAGTAGAACATTTTGCAAGAATTAAAATAAGAAACTGAAATTTAAAAAAAAATATGAATAGGTCAAGGTTTATTTATATAGCACACTTAAAAACAAACAAACTGGCCCAAAGTGCATGATCATAAAAAAATTAAATAAAAGACAATAGAATAAAACAATAGCTCATGCATTCAAATATTAAAACGGTAAATATAAACACCAAAGGCAATAATTTAAAAACTCTAAGACTGACTCAATATAAGTAACATGCTATAGAAATATTACATTATTATTCCAAGAACAGAGGATTTTGCATGAACCGCAGAGGATTATTAATTATTATCTGGAGACCCAGGAAAGTACAAATTTAGGGTTGTTTTTTTTTTTGTTTTTGTTTTTACATTAAATGACTGCCATGATTGTAATCAGCATAATGCAACTTTTTTTTTTTTTTTGCCGATTGCATTTTATGTACCGTATTTTCCGGACTATAAGTCGCACTGGACCAGTGAAACTATGAAAAAAAAGTGTGACTTATACTCCGAAAAATACAGTAATATCCTTTGCAGTGGACGGGTTTTTTTTAAGTAGATTTGTGAAAGTCTTGTGTTACTTGATCTAAGAAGGATATGCTATTTTTGGTTTTTTTTTGGTTTTTTTCATTTTATCATCTTTAGTTAGAGAATAGAATGCTTTATTGTCATTGAAAAGACCACTCCAGTGGCTCAAGGTACAGATTAAAAAGAGAAAAACATAAATATATGTGCTGTATTAAATCAATGCATATATACATTCATATAGTATAAA
>JAPTGZ010000013.1:8742630-8753310 GCA_029814645.1 Fowleria isostigma
CTATTTTTTTTTAAATTTTTGTCTTTATTTTTTTTTATTTACACTTTTTTTTTTTAAATTTTTAAATCATTTTTAGTTTCATTTAAAAAAAAAAAAAGTTTCATTATTATAATACATTTTCACAGTTTTTTCCTGAAGTTTGCTGAAGTAGTAATGATTGTAGCCACTGGAAAACATGGGTAGAACTAGCAACATATGTATGGGTTTTTCCAAGGAGGAAAGAGTTAATGGACCTGATTATCATATATAATAAAATAAAATCTATTCTTAACCTTACTGTCTTCAGAAAGGGTTTACACTATTTGGTTTCTATTAATAACCCTCTTATGCATGAATAGTTAATAAACTAGTGGTGTTTTTGACATGAAACCTATCCAATTGGATTTTTATTTATTTTTTTCTTCTTAAGCATAATACACACCTATTCAGTGTAGTGGATTCTATGCATCAAGAGTTTTAACATGTAATGGCATTCATTTTTTAGAATAAATACATCCGTTAAACATGTCGCTGCTTTAAGAAAACCTCCCATTTCAGTTTAAAATGCAACGGTTCATTGTGGTGAAAGTCAAAACCAAATAACAAAAACCATGAGAATTAAACAATTCCTTGAACTGTAGCTAATTGAAAATGTCTTTGTCACCACATGTTTTGGATTCATTAAACAAAATAAGACTTTATTCATCCGACAGCTCAGAAAGCTGCATTTAGTGAACCTAACAAATATTAGAAATCGTAATGACACAACAGTTAAGAGTTGGCGTCATTATCACTGCAAGTACTGTAGCTTTAATTGAAGACTGAATAACTGTCCACTGGAGTTTTTAGAAGGTCTGTTTGTCTCCGGTATTGGGATGTATTGATCATATGACTTAATGTCACCTTATATCTTCATTTATCACTTTAACTTCATCTCATGTGAGTTTGTAACCTTTCTCCTCATACATAGTTTATCTGAGTTGCGTTCAATAAATGCTTTGACTGTAACGTAGTACAAGAGACGCAAGTCATTTCTTAGCAACAACAGAGCTCGGCAACATAAAGTCTAAAACAAAACAAACCTTCACTACCTGTACTATCTACAGTGGTGATGTCTGTCGTTGATCTTGCTACTACTTTTGAATAAATTTATGCACCCATCTACCTCTATCTGATCTTGAACTGGCATTCCAGAAAGTCCCATATGGAAGTACATCTATGTCATCAGATAATATAAGATTTATTTGAATAGTTGTATTTTGTAATTTGAAATTTTTTTTTAATAGCTGTTTTTTAATAGCTGTTTTTTTATTTGAATTTTTTTATAGTTGATTGTTTTAATAGCGATATTTAAAAAAAAAAAATACCACCTTGACCAGGCAAAAACAAGTGGAGTACCGAGCCATTGATCTTGAAATAAAAAAATAAGAAAATAAAAACTTCAGCTATAAATTGAAGTTATGAAATGTAACTATTTAAAAAAATCTTGCAAAATACAACTAACTATTCAGTGTCTGATGGCACAGATTTACTTTAGTCCCACACTATCACAGTAGTAATGCCATGCAGAAAATGGTTTACAAAAGCCCTGAAAAATTACAAATCATTCAGTAAAATGTGTTTTTTTTTAATTTTATCAGCAATCTTTATCAATCAATCAATCAATCAATTAAAGTTTATTTATATAGCACTTTACAACAGCATAAAAGAAGACCAAAGTGCTTTACATCAAGATAGAATTGAAATACACAATAAAAACACAATAAGAATCATTCATTCATTTTCTGAACCCGCTTTATCCTCACTAGGGTCATGGGGGTCACATGGAGCCTATCCCGGCTACTTACGGGCAAAGGCAGGGTACACCCCAGACATTTCGCCAGTTCATCGCTTTACTTAATTTTTCATATGCATCATAGCCACTACACACTTTTCTGTCTGTTTTAGTCACATGATACATACAGGAGTTAGTACTTAATTGCATAACCATTGTTTTTGATACTTTTGATGGTCTAATTTTTCCGGGATTGTATAAAGTACTTGTGCCAGCCAAATACCAAGAAATCACCAAATGCCTCTTTCATGCTTTTTTGGTCTGATGTGTGTTTTTGTGGTAGTCCTCTGCAGACTCGGGGCCCTTGTCCACGTCCAGCAGCTCCAGCTCCACTCTCAACAACCTGGTGGCTTCATGTGCCTCGGCAGTAGGAGAGCGAGTGGCCTCCACCTACGAGGCCTTATCCCTCAAAAAGATGATGAACTTCTACCTGCCCTCGGGGTTGTCTAAGTCTGGAGTACCCGCCGGGCTCACAGGGACCGTCCCGACCGCCGTGGGCGACAACACCACGGAGCGTGTCCGCCAGGAGGACTCGGTCCAGGCCAAGAAGAGCTCGAGCACAGGCGACATCCGCGAGGAGGAGGCTGAAGGCCTGCGAAGACGCCTCTCTCTCCCGGGACTCCTGTCACAGGGTAGATACGCTGTTCACCTCTTATCCTCCTCCTATTCCCTGCTGCGTAAGTACGCCTTGCGCATGTACAGCTCCATGTGTGTCTGTCTTCGCTGCAGGCTTCATCACCCAGTCTGTGAACACGCTCGGTCTTGTCCTCATGGCGTGCTTTGCTCAGTGTTGAATCTTTAATATTGTGCATGTCATCAGCTCATTGTCACCCGTTGGACTAAGAGGACGTCACAGCTGATGGTCTGTAGAAGTTCAGGGTGTACTCTGTAGATGTAGATCAGGGGTCTCAAACATGTGGCCTGGGGGTCCAAATCCAGCCTTGCCAAAGGTTTCATTCCGGCCTGTGGGATGAAAGTGCAAAAATTACACTGAAGACATTAACCAGGGGTCTCAAACATGCGGCCTGGGGGCCAAATGCAGCCTGCCAAAGGGTCTGGTCTAGCCCTCAGAAGGAATTTAATACAAAAATTACACTTAAGATATTAATCACTTTAGTTCAGGTTCCACAAACAGACCAATTTAATCCCAAATGGGTCAGATCAGTAAAATATGATCATAATAACCTAGAAATACTCACAACTTTTAGTCATTTTACTGTATTTACACTAAAACAAACTATCATTTCACAAAAAAAAAGAATATTCTGCCTGTTATTAAATATTTTGTACAATTGTAGATCCACTGTGATCTGTAAAAGATAAACTAATATTGTGAAAATTGAACTTTATTTTCTTAGGAAATTTCAGTTTGCTCATGTTATTCACATTATTTTGAAGGGTAGTTTGTAGATGTAAATATTTTCATCGTACATTTTACTTTTTTGCTCTGAAACATAGAGGGAAGTTTGGAGTTGACATAATTTATAAATCATGTTATTATTTTTTTGGTGCGGCCCACTTCAGATCAAATTTGACTGAATGTGGCCCCTGAACTGAAATGAGTTTGCAACCCCTGACATTAACAGTCAAGGTTGGCAAAGTCATTTTAGTTCAGGTTCCACCTACAGACCAGTGTGATCTACAGTAAAATAAAAATAAAATAACCTATAAATAATGACAACTACAAAAAAAGTGAAAAAATAACATTACACGATGAAAATATTTACATTTACAAACTATCCTTTCACAATAAAATGCAAACAAATACATAAAAAC
This sequence comes from Fowleria isostigma, assembly GCA_029814645.1. Taxonomy (NCBI): domain Eukaryota; kingdom Metazoa; phylum Chordata; class Actinopteri; order Kurtiformes; family Apogonidae; genus Fowleria; species Fowleria isostigma. The sequence continues at coordinate 8,746,220 of JAPTGZ010000013.1, forward strand.
GAATATGAACACCTTGAAATATGCAATTTTAACAATATTATTCCTGTTGCCACATGTTTGTTGTGTAACATTGTGAGTAATGTACATGTATAAATAAGAAGTTGAGGTTTAATACTGTCAAAATTGCACACATATTTTAATTAATTTTTTTTCCCAGGTTATTCTCATCTTTTTGGTAAAATGCAAAAATACTTTCATAATTTTACAAAGGGTTTTTTTTTTTGTACTAAAAGAGAAAAACTTGGCAATGTCATTATTTATAGGTTGTCATGTCATTATTTTACTGGTCCAGCCCACTTGAGCTGAAATTGGGGATAAATGTGGCCTCTGAGCTAAAATGAGTTTGGGACCCCTTATGTAGATGGACCTTTGCACTTTTGTCATGTTGTCTGTTAAGTCTTTACGATGAGTTGAACTAAAGACTTATTCAGGGATTTTTCACACTTGAAAACAAGGCTATCTACAAGACGTTTTTTTTGTTGTTTTTTTTTTTCTGTACCCATTAGGTCCGCTTAGCTTTGGTAGTTTTGTTTCAGACTGCAATTTTGGAAGACAACTTTGCATAATATACCCACATCCTATCATTAATTTGACTCAGTCCTATTTCTTTTTCCTTCTTTGGTCTTTTGGCGTCATTGACCTTGTGTGACTTCCTTTAGCTGATCCACATGTTTTAAACTCTTTAAATGACAAGAACTATGTGGATTGAGACCAAAGATTGGCGGGTTGATCTGTTTTGTTACTGGCAGTGAGTTTGAGAACTGCAAATTTGGGTCAGATTGTTCAGATATTTTGAATACAGAGGTGCTTTGTGCATGTGGCCTGGATGTTTTTGGTACGCCCAACTCCAAGAAGACCCCCCGGGGCTGACACAGGACAGGATAGGACGATTATATCACACAGCTGGGAATACCCCTGGAGGAGTTAGAAGAGGTGGCTGGGGAGACTTTTTTTTTTTTTTTTTCCAATATCGTGCAGCCCTAATGTGTACGTTGTGTGCATTTGGCAGTGCATGCTTTAGAGCAGGGATTCCCAAAGTTGGGAGCGTGAGATGCCGACAGTGGGGGTCGCGAAATGATTTGGCTGTGAATGAAGGTGCTCTCCCTGAACACCTGAAGGCCAATAAATGTTGCAAAAGCAATAAACATTAACATTAAAACCCCCTTGAATCCCTGCACATAAAACAGAACACAATGAGTAAAATGTCCAGTACCCACACTGCAATGTAGCAGATATATGCAACAGTATCATTTAAATTATATCATGATTTTCAGGCTTTTCTGTTGTTTTTGTTTGTGTTGTTTTGTCCGTGTTTGGCTAGGCCTTTTCAGTGCATGAGTTCTGTGCGTACATTTTATTGTATTTTTTTTAATATATCAGTCACTTTGGGGATAGTGGGAGTCCCCCAGTCTCCAGCATTGTTATTTTGCGGGGTCGCGGGTTTAAAATTTTGGGGACCCCTGCTTTAGAGGAAAAAAGTCGTTATTGAATGTCATTCTTGTTCTATGACTTCATCCGAAACGGAGAATAAAGCAAAACCGAGCAGAGGAACTGTTTCCACAAAGCAGAGCAGCTTTGGCAGCGTCTTTCATTTTTTAAACAATGGATCCCACTTAGTAGAAACAGTAATGCGTGAATCTGACTTGAAGCTTTTTGTTCTACTTTACGCTCGTGTTTAATGCAAGGTCATGCAAACTGAATAGTTGCCTCTGTGAGATTAAAAACACAGAGGAATGCTCAGAGGAATGCACATGGATACTTAGCCTCTAGCTTTGTTAATCTGCCTCCAGTGTTGCAGCAAGAAAGGCTGCAGTGTCGCACTCAGACCTTTTAAAGTTATAATTATTTCCTGTTCTATTGTGGAAAGTTTTGGGTGCAAAGAGACAAGAGCAAAATACAGAGTCATGGCTTCTCTGTGGCTCCGAGCAGGAACAAGGGTACATATGTAATAATGAGGATGTGGATTAGAGCTGCACAATATATCGTTTGAGCATTGTTGTCGCAATGTATGTGTGTGTAATAGTCACATCACAGGTCCTGCAATGTAGGAAGGAAATCAGTGTGTTCTCATATAATTTCAAGGGTACCTGACACACATTTGCTGGTAACAACAATGAAAAAGCAATGAACAAGAGAAAATCGCCGAAAACGAGGAAGAAACTCACAGAAACTGAAGAAAATCACCAAAAAAAGAAGAAAATCAGAGAAAACGAAGAAGAAAATCACCAAAAACAAAAGAGAATATCAGAGAAAAAGAAGAAGAAAATCAGAAAAAACAAAGAAGTTCCCCGCAAATGAAGAAAATCAGAGAAAATGAAGAAAATCAAGAAAACTGAGAAGAAAATTAGAGAAAATGCAGTCAAAAATCAGAAAATGAAGAAAATAACCAAAAATGAAGAAAATCTGAGAAAACGAAGAGGGAAAATTACTGAAAGTGAAGAAGAAAATTGCATTATGTATCACAGAGTTAAAAAAAATATTCCAGTGCCATTTTTTTTTTTTTCCCCATATCGTGCAGTCTTAATATGGATGGACTTTTTCTCCTTGTATCATCAGATGTGCTGTTTCTCAGCAGATATTCCCACCACCATTTGCTGTGGGTTTCATCATTTGTGTTTGAGCTGACCTCATGTGACTTGTATGAGGAGATTCAGCAATCAATCTTTATCCGGGAAAAAAAAACAACTCACTTTTTTATCACCCAGTTAAACCACGAGTCAGCCAAAGTTTTCACCAGTTGAGGAAACAACATGAAACTGCACGAAAGTATGTTTCAGAATAAGAACATCAGTATGTCTTTAATTTCCAGAAAATGGATTCTGCAATTCAGTGATTAGAACATCTGGCTTCTTTTAGTCGGAGTTTTTCACAATAGTTGTCATTTACAGTGACCATAAATTAATTAAAACAGAATGGTTAAAACAAATGTATTATTATAATTTTAAAAATGTATAAAAGTCTTCTTCAGAGAAATAAAAAAAACCTTTTGTTTATTCATTTACTTACCTTTTTAAATCAGTGATATATTTGATGAGATATAGTGAAAAGAAAAAACAACAAATAAAACACAAATCAAGCAAGTAAATCAACAAACAACAAAAAAATGGCAAACAAGCATAATGTAAATCTCCTTTTCGATTTGATCTGTGCGTATTGTTTTGACTAATCAAATCTCGATGCAGATCCTTAGTCCTGTGTCCTGTCAGTGTCTGCTTCCTGTCATGTTGTGTTTTGCGGTTTTGTCACCGTGTGTGTGGCGTCTCTGCTGTCGTCTGATAACACGCATCGATCTGTTGTGCTGAACCTTGAACTTCTGTCACTTTCAGGTCCATGTTTTTTTCCCTCTTTTTGCTTGTTTTGACAAAGTTTCACTAACTTGTGCAGATGAAACCGTTCCAACAGTTGAAGACGTTGTAAATAATGTTTCCTTCCACCCCACCCCCCAGTGTCCCCTCGGCTGCTGAGGAAGGCCGGTCGTCCCAGGATGCGCGCCGTCGCCCTCACCCCATTAGGAGGATCTGCCCATGAGGCCCAGGAGGTTCTGCCCACCCTGCAGACGGAGGTGTGGAGCTGGGGCCACGGAGAGCACGGACAGCTGGGCCACGGAGACAACATAGCCAGGTATGCACGGTAGCAGCTCAACTCACCTGGACTCGGTTGGTTCATTCTTGGAACCTGCATATTGTATTAAAGGAGTGATATTTTACTTTTAAAGTTTTAAAGTTCCCCTCCTGGTTTGTGGAACTTAAGTGCTTCTCCTTTAAGCCGTTCCATCGGTGACAGTCCTCCAGTCATTTAAATGAGATTATGCTTTTTTAATTTTTTTTTTTTTCACATATATAAAAACAATTAAACATACTTCCATTGTTTGATCCAAAAGTCAAATAAATATGCAAATAACATGAGGAACAAACTGTGAACTATTAGGGTAAAAAATACACAAATAAATGTAACAAAGACTAACTAGAAAAGCACTCAGAGAGTGCAGACCTCCACCAAGCATGATAGTTCTCCCCATATTGTGACTCACACCAAAGTAACAATCCTACATTTATTTGTATATATTTTAAAGTAAAGTTGCTAACAGACAGACAGACAAATAGACAGACTGCCCCAGTACCTGACCCCTCCCCCTTCCTCACACACACACACAGCTCAGTGAATGGCAGGTAGCCCCGCTCACCCACATGGAGGCGAGAGAAGAGACACAACTAGCACTATTCAAACCAAATTAGTAAATCTTAAAGTTAAAAGAGTAAAATCTCAGATCACTCCCAAAATCTAATTGATTGTTCCTTGTGTTATTTCCATCATGTCCTGAAAGTTTCATTAAAATCTGTCCAGTAGTTTTTGCATAAAGTTTTTTAACAAACTAGACAAACACCAGTGAAAACATAACCTCCTTGGTGGAGGTAATAAAAGTGGGTTTAGATAAAAATGACCCCTTTAGTGTATATACTGTCATACACATTTGTGATCATTTGTATGATCACATGTTTGTCCCTGTGCAGATTACAGCCGCTGTGCATCAAGAGTCTGACTAATAAGGAGGTGGTGCGAGTGGCGGCGGGCGCTCACCATTCCCTCGCTGTGACCGCCCAATCTCAGGTCAGTCACCTTTTGATTTTGTTTATACTGTAGCCTCTTAAACACAGTTGTCCCCCGTGCATGCAATTCTACCTGTGTTGCCATGGTAATGCTATGCAATGCTTACAGCAATGTGTAGTACAAGGTTCATACGGGTGCTTGAAATCCATGAAAATGCTTGATTTTCATTGTTGTGTTTTCAAGATCTGAAAAGTGCTTGAAAGTGTTTGTAATTAGAACACTGTAATGTCATTGATTCATTTAATTTTAATATGAGGTTACATCGAAAGCCAAAGTGAAAAATGTGTAAAAAAAAAAAAAAAAAAAGTTAGTGGGTGTTCTCAGTTTTGAACTCAAAATTGGTCATCCATGTGGATCATCTAAATCCAGAGTTTTTTTTTTTTTTTGGTTTGTTTTTTTTTTTTTGAGAGGGAGGGTGTCTGTAATTGATGACAGTCATTGCCAAATAGGCCTCTGAGGCAGCACACACATGCAGCATTTGGCTCTGGAAAAAAAACAAAACATTGAACTTGTCAACTGATGGAGTGAGGGGACCGTTTTCTTCATCAACCAAACTGATATCACTAGCCAGAGTAGGGGGCGGGTCGTAGAAACATGTTCAGAGCTGCAGTTGAGTTCATGCCAGTTAGGTAAGGGGTTACTAGACGTACGATAATTTAGCCCTCTGTATGATGTGTGATCAATAATTCAAAAAATCTCATGATGTACAATAATTTGACCCCTTCCATACATGCTATTAGCAAACAGCCTGCACAGTGCCTGATGTTGCACTGTCTCGTCTCTCATGTCTCGTCTTTACAGCCGGTCAACGCACAATGTAGCACAAGTGACGCATAATGTAGCACGAGAGACACACGATGTAGCATGGCAACACGAAACATAAACAAAAGTTTATCAAAATAGTCCAGTTGGAGCGAGGACTACACAGAGAAGCTTTTTTTTCAACAGTGCTGTTAGTTTATTTAAAGTCAAATTGCATTATAAGACAAACTATACATGGTCTGTGGTCATATTCCACTGAAGCATGTTGTCATGAGCAATGTCAAATCAGATATGTATGAAAATTTTCCACAAAATACAAGAATTTTATTTATATATATATATATATCCTGGTATGATATTTTGTCATTTCCCATCTGGCAACACTGGTTAGCTATGTTTGCCATATATCCAAGGTAAACTATAGTGAATAGAGAAAAGGTTTATGAAGCCTGGTGCAGAACTCCTTGTTGACAAAGAATTAGAATTGCATTTATTCGCCAAGTATCTCCAAGAATACAAGGAATTTTACTTCAAGAAATTTTCAAACACTTAAAAATAAAAGGTGCTGGGCCTGGGTGGTAGAGATGGACAGAGACAGAGGCCCGTTGGGAGCTGGTGGAAGAAAATAAAAGAACCAGGTGCTTGTTTCTGCACCATGTGCTCACAAAAATTAATGTATGCCACCAGCAGAAAAAAACACTGTCTCGTCAAGAAACACATCCGATCATAGAGCTGCTGTCCATGCTCTGAAACGCACAGGTCGTTTTTTAGTATCAACAGCCACAACTGAGATACCGGCATCGATAGATGACCATGTTGGTGATGGGAAAAAAAACGTGTGTGCGCGTGCTAATTGTGGAACACGACCTGTCGTTCACTATATTGCAGCCACTTGTAAATCTATGCAAAAAATTAGCGGAAGATGCTTAATCAAAACTATCTGTGTCAAATCAGTATGTAGAGATATAAACACATATGGGATGTCAATAGCATGAATGATGACAAAAACACACCAGTCTGAGTTTATAAAAGCACATACCTGAATGTCTGCAGTTACTGTGTCTGAGTTTGTAGGCCTGTGTCTGAATTTGTTCTGCGCAATATTGGAAAAAACACTGAAACTGTGATTTTTTTTTTTTTTTTTTTTAACCCTGCGATATATATTACAATATGAAAAAATAATCAGGAGGATATAATAGCTGTGTGGTGCTGACATAAAGGGTCAAACAAATTACTTGTGTTTCCTCTTGTTGTGGCAACAGGTGCAAGACACTGTCGACACGTGTTTCAATATCGTTCTTCTTGTAGCCAAAATAATTCCAGATAACTGGTGTTGCTTTTCTTTTTGGCACCAAGTCTTTGTTTTTGGTGGTTTTCGCTTGTTCGTTGCTCATTTTTCGATGTCATTACCAGCGACTCACTCCATGTGCAGGGGCGCGGTCTGCTTCGGTAAACTGATTAAGAATGATTGTGATCGGTGTAGTGTGTGTCAGGTACCCAGGTTGAATTTAGACGAGAACACATTGAGTTGATTTACGTCCTACATTACAGGTACTATGATGTGACTGTTGCTCACACGTACATTGCGATGACGATGCTCTAACGACATACTGTGCAGCTGTAATCCGACCAGGTGTATGATTATGTTTTTACAGGTGTACTCGTGGGGCAGTAACAGCTCCGGTCAGCTTGGACACATGGAGACGCCAAGCACCGTCCCA
>JAPTGZ010000013.1:8965598-8976729 GCA_029814645.1 Fowleria isostigma
TGAACAGTATTGATTATTGTGCATGTATACGAATTACCACTGTACATGAAGTGCATAAGCTCGAAATAAACTAAACTGAACTAAATAATGTCATGTTTTATTGTCTAGGGTCCCCGTGGTCCTCCAGGCCCCCCTGGTCCCCCTGGCCTTCCTGGTACATCAGTGGCCATCGGAGCCAATGGTCCAATAGCCGTGGGACCTCCTGGACCCCCTGGACTGGATGGAGCCCCTGGTCTGCCTGTGGGTATCTGTCGTTTAGTGGACTACGGGGTCATAATGAGATGCATATTAGATGGGTTTTTATGGATTAAAAAAAAAATTTATCCTCTCTTTTTTTGTGGGATTTCAGGGGCCTCCTGGTCCTCCTGGTCTACCAGGCCGACCTGGAACCACAGGAGTGAAGGTGAGAATGTACAGATTTATGTCGACAGTCTGTATCTTGTAATTGACTAATAAAATAATAAAATGATTATGTGGTTGGTTATGGTTATCTGACTGTGTGCTTTCAGTACAACCACAGTATCTTAGTATTATTTTCTCTTCTTCTGCATTTTCTCATGCAGTATCTTAGGAGTGACTCAAGGTCATTTCAATAAAGCTGCGTATGATGTTCATCACCAATCTTTTATCAAATCTGTAAAAATCAGAGCGATAGCCTAAGTATCATGAATCCATTAGTCTTGCCGTGATTATGCACCTGAATCACTCTCCACACAGTGAAGAACTTCAAAGGTTACTCAAACACAAACAATCCGTCTATTTAAATAAAACCACCCAAACATAAACCAAACCATCACTCGGGGCTTTTCTGAATTCCATGCAGCCACAGTATGGCTGCAGCAGCAACAAACACAGAAACATCTTCATTGCTTCCTGCTGCTGCGTAGAATTCCAAAAAAACCTGAGTGATGGTTTGGTTTAGGTTTTGGTTTGGTATGTAAACAAACGGACTGTTTGTGTTGGAGTCACCTTTGAAGTCGTTGAGGGGAGTGGTTCAGGTATGTAATCATGGAAAGACTAACAGTTTCATGACTTTAGCTATCACTCATGTTTTACAAGTTAGGTGGATGGATAGATGGATGGACTTTATTGATCCCAAAACTGTGAAATTGGATAGTATTGGCAGAACCAACACATGGCAGGACTTTGACCTGATGAACCTTGGATTCTCCACCTCTGCCTCAGCCATGTGTTCAGATGTGGTAATTTTGATGTTGTTGTGCATTCGTTCATGCAGTACTGCATTTGTCCAGCAGTCACCGCCAAAGCGCTCTGGCCTTAGCAGTGTGATTGTAAGACTATTGTGTTCCATAATTACTAACACCTCCCGAAATATTGGTCCTATCAACTTGCCATTTTCACTAGTTTTTCCATATGAACCTTTGAAAGTAACAAAATCCAAACTGAATGGATAAATGAGCAAGTTTTAAAAACACTTTGAATGTCTTTTTTTTTTGTTGTTTTTTTTTTCAGGGTGACAGTGGAGATCTTGGTCTTCCAGGAGCAGCTGGAGAAAAAGTAAGTTACACCTGTTATTTTTAGCCCATGCTCCATCTATAATCTTGCAAAAACCAAAATCACAAATCAAGATTTTCTTGATGATTTGCATTTCCCCATGCGGCCTGTGTATCTAGATAGATTTGTCTCCTTCGTGTTTGCTTTCCTCTAGCAAGAGACACAAGACTCCAACTTTTTCACGGGCCTCTTCTCTTACTTTACTCCTGGGTCACAGGTATCTGGTTTCTGCTTCGGTGCTTTTCTCACCTTTTACAAACCCTCCATCAGGTTCCATTTCTACTATTATTCTGAAAATCAAACTTCTTCTCTGTCTTTACTCAGAGGTGATGGAAGTGCAAATATTCTGTCCTTCAGTAGAAGAATCCATATGTGTGTAAAAGTACAAGGACACATTCATCTTTTTTATTATAGCAAAAATGACAAAGTCTCAAGTTGGACTTTAAAGGAAACTTCTAGTTGATGCGTCTGTGTAAAGTGATCTGAACCAAATTGAACCATTGTAACTAAAACAAATGGAAACAATAAACTAAAAACAATGAACATTAACTTCCTTTACTGTCGTTTTCATGTCTTTTCATTACTTTATCCTGTTTTCATCTTATGTTTTGTATAATTTGTGTATTGTTGCATCTTGATTGCATTGTTTTTACACCATTTTTTTGTGTTTTTATTGATTTTCAGTAGAAAAAAACATATGTAACACATCAACACATAACACACTAATTTAAGCTAACCTCATTGCACATGTTTTTACATCATTTTTACATGACATTTACACTTTTGTCTTGTTTTGTTTTTATCTTGTTAAGTTTTTGGAGTTGAAGCGCATTTTTTGTGTAATTTTTAAAAATCTTATATCGATTGCTTTTTTGTCGTTTATCTTTTTCCATCATTTTGCATTGTTTTTCTGACATTTTAGTCTTATTACATCTTATATTTTTGTGTTTTGTACTCTTCATATCATTGTCTTTTTCCTTTCCTGTTGTTATGCATTTTGTTCATCTTTTTTTACATTATTTTATACTGTCATCTTGTTTCATGCATTGCATCCTGTTGTCACTTTTGCATAATTTTTCCATCATATCTTTTCCATCACTTTCATCTTTTTAGTCATATTTGATAACCCAGGGGAAATAGAACAAAAACTAAGAAACACAAATAGTTGAAAACTCTACTGAAGTACAGTGATGAAGTATTTGTACTTTATTACCTCTGTGTAAATCATTCAAAGCCCACTTAACCCTTATCTATGTTAAACTCTGCATGAATCTTTCCTTCTCGTTTACCTCCTTCTCCTTGACTTCTCCTGTTGCTGCAGTATTTATCTCTAAACTTTCTCTCTCACCTCAGGGTTCTCAGGGCGATCCAGGAAATCCAGGTAACCCGGGGCAGACTGGCCTGGCAGGGCTTCCAGGTCCAATGGGACCAGTTGGACCTCCGGGGCCGCCGGGGCCTCCAGGACCCTCCTATGGCTACGTGAGTGGACTTCTGTTCATACAGTAGCACAAAGGCTAACGTCACACACTGACCCTTCATGACTTTAACAGGATGGATATGAGGGGAACAACGGCGTCCCTGGTCTCAGAGGACCACCCGGACCACAGGTATCCACTCTGACGGTTACACGCTCATGTCTGATGTTAATTCAATGCACTTTGTAATAATGTGTTGTGTCGTGTGTTCCAGGGCCCACCTGGTATTGCAGGTCTACCAGTAAGTACACAGTCTCATGTCATAGGTTCAGCTCACTGGACAATATTTATGTGGTTTTAGCTTTTAATACATGGGCCAGAGTTACTAAAGGTCTGCGTGTATCAAAACATGTGCAAGTCATTTTACACGCAAAAAGAGTACAACCTGATTTACAGTGTGCAATAAAGGTTGCATCTTTCAAAGGTATAGAATAGTACATTTGGTAAATGAATCTGTAATATGAGCCGTTTACGCACAAGTGTGTGTGTGTGAACTGGAGGAGAAAATGTAAATACAGTAATTCAGCACACGCAACGTAATTTATCAAACTTGAAAACAATTTTACTGATAGAAAATGTGTCTATATTTAACACGTCTCAAAATTACATGCAAATGAGGTTTGTGTGTGTTTGTGAATGCATTTTTCCCCCTCCACCACCCTCCTCTGAACATTTATGAATGAATGAGGAAATATTTATTAAAACATATCACCTTGTCTCCAAAATGACAGCCTTGGGGAGACGTTGGAGGAAGTCTGATGCATTACGCATGGACATCCACGGTTCGGTGTTAATGGAAGGGTGGACTTATAAGTGTTACTATTAGTAATAGAGCGTCAGTCGTGCAGCACAAATTGTGCGCACGGTTTGTGCGGAGACGGCGAAAATGAGCTCGTGCCAGTGCGCTCCAGGTGCAGTGTGTTTCCAAGCCTCCTCTTTTGAGAGAATATTTGTGGCTCCAGTCTGAGACGGTGTTTTTATTAATTAAGAAAATACATCTAATTTAAAATGTATAAAAGCCACCAGAGTCCAACATAAAACTATATTTTCCACTTCACTGTGTGGTTAAACCTGATGTAATGGTGGTTTCCAGGGTAAACCAGGGTTACCAGGGAGCCATGGAAATAAAGGAGCAGAGGGACCACGTGGTCCAAATGGAATTCCAGGTCTGGACGGGTTTCCTGGACAGCCGGTAGGATGTCATCTTCTTTTTGGAAGTAGTTCATCATCTGTAATACCAACATCATTATGTACTTGTTTGTATTAATAATGGATGTGTTTGTGTCATTGTCAGGGCGAAAGAGGAGACCGAGGAGAAAAAGGGGAGATGGTGAGTTATGAGCTACTCCTTTAATTTGTTAGATAAGTGTTTTTTAAGGGGATTAGATCAGATCATAATCAGATGTCAGATAGAGGGGAAAATTTAGTGTTACCATTGCTCCTCATACAAGTACAGCAGTAGGAAATAAAATAGAAATAAGAAATATAGCAATAAAATAAACACCAAGTACCAAAAATTGGTAATAAAACAAGCATAAGTGAGTAATAAGCAATAAGTACCAAACTTGATAAGCACTATTTGAGTGTGACAAGATGAACCGTGGTAAACAGATATTGCACTTGGACAGATATTGCCCTTTGTCGGGCTGTATCGGTATTGCCAGCGGCGGTCGTAGACCATTTGGTGCCCTAGGGGTAAGCTTTACCGGCAGTGCCCCCTCCCCCCCAAAAAAATATACAAAAAGACCTCAAGTCCGAAGTTCTGCACATTTATTCAAACAAAGAATATAAACATTGAAACAATATTGTCAAGACTGGCTCTGAGTGCTTGACGAATGACACGCATGGAATGGGTATTTCCTGTATGAAGATATTTATTATCAGAAGAACTTCCTAGTATCACACGGAAATGAGCAACTGTAATCAGAAGGATGTCAGGCTAGGTCTGTGACGATCGAGGAAGAGCAGGTGAAGGTGAGACTTCTGGACAGCAGCGTGCCTTCACGGAGGTCTGGCTGTCCAGACTTGACTCTGCTGTCCTCAGGGTCCTCAGAGTCTTCTGTCTCCATCTGTTCAGTTGATCTGCCGCGAGCATCCAGTCGCTAAGCAACCGTCTATTTAGACTCCAAGGCCACGTTCTCTGGTCACCTAGGAGACGCTTGAGATAGAACGGGGTGTGCCTATAGTTGTCACAATATGTACAAATTCTTCCAAACAAAATAAAATAAACATTTTCTATAATAAGAAACAATAAATGAACTTTTTCACTTAATGTCACTGGTCATGGAGGAGTTTGTTCAGTCTATTACATCCACGACTCTCAGCCTGATACAGGATCACAGGGGCTTATTTGTCTTAACTCTTTTTTTTTTTTTTTTGCATTTAGTTCTATTTTGTAATACTTTAATACCAAATTGAATTTGAATTGTTTTTGGTGTGAATACAGCCATAGTATTTACTCAGACTATAAAAATAGGTTAAACACCCTGTAATCCTCATTAAACACTCACTAACTGATGCCTTTTGATGTATTCAGAAGTGGTTTTACGTACATTTTTAAAAATTGACCAACATTTCATTTTTTGGAGTACATTGTGTAGCCTGATGTTCAACCACCAGGGGGCGCTGACCGGTCTACATCTGTGTGTAGGCGTCTGTCTGGGTGTTATGTCCTTCCACATGCACGTTTGTTGGGATGATGAACCCAGTTCAGATGCACAGCTGTTTGTAACTTCAGTCCTCTTGACTGATCACAAATTGAAGGTGTTTTACACTGAATACAGTAACAGGACAGGTTTATTTTTATCTAATATAAATCATGTACTACAATTTTCCTCACCTTCCAGTCATTTTAAGTCTAATATTTTAACATTTTCTATCGTACAATCCGGAGTAGATGCATTTTTTTGTTTATTTGGTTTTTTTTACAATCAAAGATTTTTTTATTGATTTTTTAACAAGACACAACATATATATCATTTTAACAACACTCTGCACTACACAGCTAGGGCAATGAAACATACAACCAGTAGAAGCATTACATCACGATAACAGTACAATAAAAATATGTAATAACAATAATAAAATAAAATAGATACAGGAAAAAAATTAAATTTAATTAATTCAGGTGGGAGGTAGACGTCACACTTGACATTTGTCTCTGTTCTTTCGTGGTGGTTTTGTGTAGGGTCTACCAGGGCGGGAAGGTGGCCCACCTGGACCTCCAGGGCCTCCTGGACCTCCAGGACGGATTGTCCACCAACCAACAGGAGATGTGAGTCCGAGGTCCAGCTGTAAATGTACCGGATGCACTGACGTAAATGTGTTGACTGACATTAACCCTCACAGAGGCCTGCCTCATCCCTCATCCACTAATTGACTGTTGTTGAGTTTGTCATATTTACTAATCGCCACCGCCTGCTCCGTCACCTGTGCACATGCTCACTAACGAACCTAACTTTGTCTTGCTGTAGTATAACGACGTATATTGGAACGAAGGGTGGGAGGTGAGTGCACACCCTTTGGTCCAGAACTCATCTCACTACACTTACATTAATCATTGTCTTATGCGAGTTAAAAAGGGGCCTTTTTCTGTCATTTATTCCTTATTTTCTTCTTTGTAGGGAACACCGGGTCTCCCAGGTCGAGCAGGTTTCCCGGTATGTATGATTAGTCTGATAAGTTTGTGAAAATCCAATAAATCCATAACATGGACTGAGTAAATGTTTTGGATGTAGGGACCAGTGGGAACGAAGGGAGAAAAAGGAGACCGAGGTCCTGAGGGATATGCACCCAAGGTAGGAAAATCAGATTTATTCATGTAATCAGACGATACTGACAAAAAACAGCTCATTTTTACTACATTACAAATGTCTGTTTTCTTGATGTTTTTTTCTTTTTTTTGGAGATTACTTGAATGTTCTTTTATCTCTACACATTTTACAAGACAGAACAAAAACATCATAGTCATCAGAAGAACTAGAAATAATATGACAACTCAATTTTTCACTAGATTTAATGTAAAAGAAAGTTACGTATAAAATAAAATTATGAAAACATTTACTAGCTATGCTTTCACAAAAACAGGTGAATAACCTATAAAACTGAAACAATATAAATATGTCAATAATAACCCAAGGCACAATGTTGTTAAAATTACAGTTATTATACAGATAAAAACAGTTACATAATGTAATTTAATTTTTTTAGTCCAACGGCCTAAAGGTCTGATAGACTATTGGCATCAGTTGGCGTCTATGCAGTGTCCGTTCGGAAACAATTTTTCAATAATCTTCTACGAAACCATCAGTCAGAATGACTTTATTTGTCGTGGAACGTCTTTAGGCTAAGGTCTACCGAGTTTGCTCAAATAATTGGGAAACATTGATTTTTGATTTTTTTTTTAAAGAATTTTTGAATTTGAAAAATCCCCATTGGTTTATAATGGGACACATTTGAAAGTGTTATAATTTCAAAACAGTTGAAGTTATTGATATAATTACTATTGGAAAAGGATAGGAAGTCACATATGGGCTTTCATTTGGTGCCATGGCCTTTGACCTTGACTGACCCCGAAAAGCCAAACAAATGTCTTTAAATATGCCGTTAGACTACAGGACTCTTGGTCCTTTTTTTTTTTTTTTTTTTTTTTTAGTTATTACAGTATGAGAGGGGTGGGGCTTAGTGTCATTACATCCTTGACTCTTTCTTCCTTTTGTTGTATGTTATTACTGTTAAATATATTGTAAGTTATGCAGACTATCATTTTGATAGTTACTATGTGTAAAATACATCAGTTCTCTTAATCTGTGGACTATGTTTACATTATTAAAACTCTGAATAGATGTAACTTTGTCATTAAAGCAGCGAAAGTAACATCTTAAGTTGTATAAATGGGAGATGGGGGTGGGATTTAATGTTTTCTTTTTCCCACTCCTTTTCGAGCAATACTTCTTGTTTTGTTATTACTAGTGTACATGGCAATCATTGTATTGTCATGATCATTTTTAATTTTTAAATTTTATTTATGTATTATGAATACAAGGAGCCAATACCAGATTGGCTATTGGCTCCTTGTATTCGTAAAATGTTGTGGTTCTCTTTTTTTTTTTTGGCTCGAAACAAATAAATGAAATGATGTTACTGGTCCATACGCCTGAACTAAAATGTGTTCGACACCCCTGATTTAAAGTAACTGTCAACAAAGAAATCACATTAATATTAAATACAGATGCTGGGAGGATCATTTGCAATTGCATGAAATCTAAGCTTTCATAAATAATGTTGAATTTCTTTTCTTTTGTGTGATTTAAGACCTGCTGTGTTGTTTGGAGTAAATGTGTGAAGTTCACGGTTTTGTTCAGGGGGAGAAAGGAGAACCTGGGATCATCCTGGGCCCTGACGGCAGACCCATGTACCTGGGTGGTCTGGCTGGAAAACAGGTAAACGCCTGCGCCCACTGACCTGCATCTGCGATAACCAGACTCTACATCAGTGTCTAAATGTGTGTGTGTTCACAGGGCGACATGGGGCCGCCTGGTCCTGAAGGGCCTCCAGTATGTACCACGTTGACTTCCTATTCACACAACGGTCATTTTTCAACTGTTCTGATTTCATTTTGACCATGTCTCATCTGTGTTTGTGGTTTTTCTTCAGGGTCCTTATGGTCCACAGGGGCCTAAAGGAGAGATCGGGTTCCCAGGTAGACCAGTAAGTATGTTTTTAAATATTAAATATCAGGTCATGTCACTTAAAAAAGAGGTTTATGAAAAACATAAGTACTAATAAATGTCCATCAGATTATTAAGGGCAATTAAGGTGATTTTTTTTTTTTTTTTTTTCAATTTCAAGGGAATATATTCTGACAAAAAAATTGCAAATGTATAAGACTGTAATTATTCTCTGTATTCACTTTCCCCCATACTCTACTTCACTTACTACATTTTTCTTATTTTAGTTTTTCTCAAATTTGTGACTTGATTGAGAATTAAGGAGTTTTTTGTGAACAAAAGTCTGACTATATTCTCAGGCAGTACTTGTAAATTTCCAAATTTGAGTATTTTGTGTAAATCTGTCACTTTAATTAATTTCTGATTTTTTTCACATATTTATGGTTTTGTTTCGAACAGTTTTAGTATTTAGCAGAGAAGTTTTTTCTTTTAAATAAGTTTTCTGGGTTTTTTTTTGTAGATTTGTCTAATATGTGAGGTTCTTTCATATAAATCATTTTTTTTCTTGATAATTTTTCAGCATATAGCCTATATATGCACCATTTAAATCACAGATAATTTTCTTTTTATTTATTTCTAAATTTAGCAGTTTCATTTCAAAATACCCTTGTTTTCACTCATATGTTTTACGTTACTTGTTTGTTAAATTTTTCTTTTATTCATCTATTTTCAAATTTCAACCTAATGTTTTTTTCTACTTTATTTCTGGTACATACATTTTGTTGATGTTTAATATATTTTTCCAGGGTCGTCCAGGCCTGAACGGAGCCAAAGGAGAGAAAGGAGACTCGGGCAGTGGGAGTGGACACGGTTACCCTGTGAGAACCACCTGTTATTTATCACCTTTTACCTTTGAAGGGTCTTTGTGTCTAATTGGTCTGTTTATTCACAGTAATCGATATGTGTTGTATTCTAGGGTCCTCCAGGTCCACCTGGCCCCCCCGGACCTCCTGGATCTTCTGCTCCTTTTGACAGACTCGGAGTAAGTCCAAGTTAATCCACTTAATCACTTTTCTGAAACATAGTAATTTGAGGGTAATGTAATAATAATAAAATAAGGATGAAGTTGATGCGAGTTGCTGTTGTCCTTTGTGTTTCAGGGATATGATGACTATTCCAGACATCACGGTGGAGGTGAGGTTAAAAAAATACATTGTCTCATTTCATCTTTTCTGTCATTGTATAATGATTATATATGAATGGATTTGATAATTTTGTTATTGCTCCATTTAGGTTAAAACTGATGGTAGTGTTGGGAAGAAGCACAATGATACAAATTATAAATAATGGATTGTTTCCCTCAAATGCATTAAAACAAGTATTTATACTTGATTTTCATTTCTGTACACTGAAGAAGTAGTAGTGTGTATTTTTTCATATATTTATTCTGATATATTTTCTTTTTCTTTCCTTTTTGTTTTCAGCTGCTAAAGGAGAGAAAGGTGAACCAGGAATCCCGGGTCTACCAGGTAACACCTCAATTCACAGAAAACCGCAACTGTGTGATGTTTTTATTAACATGTGAACAGATTGAAAACTGACTCTTCTGCTTCTGATCCAGGCGACGGCTCAAACTTTGACATTCGTACTTATATGGTAAGGGATATTAAAATAGTATGTTTTAGAAGTGTGGTTCTAGGGTACTTTAGTCGGTGTTGGAATAGTTTCCTAAATGTGTCCTGGTGTTAATCTGTCTAGAGTTACTTCAAAGGTGATCCAGGGACTCAAGGCTTTAAAGGTGAAAAAGGTGAGCCGGGTGGGGGGTATTATGACCCCCGCTATGGAGGAAATGGATTTGGAGCTCCAGGAGTGCCCGGACCACCAGTACGTTTACACCCAAGCCAAGATTTTTATCGTGATTTTAAATTAGAATCTCAAATCTGAATCTAAATATTGTTCTTTTCCTTCAGGGCCCCAAAGGAGACGCCATCATTGGGCCACAAGGTCCTGTAGGGCCCCCTGGTCCACCAGGAAGGGGCTATGATGGTCAGCCTGGACCACCAGGACCTCCTGGACCTCCAGGCCCAGTCCTATCAGGAACTTCCAGAGGAACGCAGAGTGAGTTCATGTCACAACAACTGACAAAATACTCAAAAGGATAGAACGTCTCCATCTGACTTGAGGTCATGTGACTCTTTGAATGACAGCCATTAGTATACCTGGACCACCGGGACCACCTGGGGCACCTGGTTTACCTGGACACTCTTCAGGGGTGAGTAAATGTACTACAGTTTAATCACATTATGTCTATTTATTCATGATAATAGTTTTATTTGGTTAAATGTTTCAATATTTGATTAACTTTAGTTCATTTTTTGCTTTTTTTTTTTTTTTTTTCTTAAGTGGCTTTCTTTTTGTCAGACAAGTGAATTTTTTAGAGGCGATGTTTTTTACCTGCTGACGGTTTCGGCT
>JAPTGZ010000013.1:9046637-9058402 GCA_029814645.1 Fowleria isostigma
TCTTATTGAAATTGAGAATCACTTCTCAACTAACTTACCAGGTTAAATGAAAAAAACTACCATTTTAGCATTTTTCTAACACTTCACATTTTCTCCCTACAGTATAAAACAAATATCCGTACTTTAGTCTACATTTTCAAAACAAGCTCATTACTTTATGCTATCCATACACACAGATGATGTCTTTAACACTTTACAACAGCAGCAGCAGTGTAGGACTCTATTACAGGTAGAAAGGAACTGTGTCGGAGACTTTGATTCAGGCTAAAAAACACCTGAAATAAAAAAAAAAAAAAAGAAATATGGATACTGAAGGTTCAAGAGCAAAAAGCATATTTGAGCAGATGTAACATGGCTGAAAGTTTCTTTAGTCAATCTCAAAAACATCTAATATGGACATTTACAGATACTAGAAATACTAAAAAGTTCAAGTCCTTTTGTTTTTGTTTTAAGCATTTATTATTCATATGATAATTAATGGACAGATATTGAAAGTTAAGGTGAAACGAAGGTGCAAAAGAACTGGCCAAAAAGACATTTTCTGACGCTTTTATTTCAAAGAAAACATGAAGACACCTAGGCGGCCTTTTTATAATGGAAGTCTTAAAAGGGTTGATTCAAAAGTGTGTAACGGCAGGCAGTGGTTATCACACACTCCATGTTACCATTAAATCTGTCTGCCTTATTTCCTCTTTCTGTGTGATATTTTTGTTCTCTGTTTCTCAGTTTCACTGCTGATTTAATAAAAGTACAAATCGGTGTGACTCACTCAAGGTAAAGACACCTTAAAGCTGCTTCTGTAGCCCCAGGCATGTGTATGAAGTGAACACAAAAATCCTGAATTTCGTTTGTATGTTTTAGGGAGGGAAAAAAAAAAAAAAAAATCCTGATGTCGCTCTCCAAAAGCTTCAACTAAGTTTGGTCTTTTTTCTGCAGTCACACAATTAATTCAACATTTTGCAGGAGTTTAGAGCCCCAACAGCCCCAGAGCCATATCAGCCTCATAAGCAGACAAACATCTCCCCAATTAACTCGGAATAATTACGGCAGGAAAACCAACACTTACTAACGCTGCTAAATTAGCACCGTGTACCCAATTTTCAATGGAGAACATCATATTTTCATCTACTCACCTATTTATTTATATTTGTGCCATACTTCTACAGGTATCAGATCAGTTCTAATGTGGTTTTACAGCCAAATGAAGACCAGTTAATGTACAAATCTGAACGTCACTGCACATGTTGGACTTCATATCCCTTGTTTATGAGCTATAATCAAATATCCAACATAATGAGACCGGCTACTAACTAAATCTGCGTACGCCATCTGACTGAGGGGAGACTGTTGAGGCCTCATGCATCACATGGCCAGTGCTGACCCAAATACAAAAGAGCTCTTATCAGGAGACGTAAACAGACGAAAAGCACGGATTTAAGTGACCGTTCTGATGTGGAAGAATTATGATTCGATTGACTGTCGGTGATCTGGGCGATGAAAAGGTCACCAAACAAAAATTCCCGTTTGTGTTGTATTTATATGCCAGTTGAAAGACGACCAAAGATCACATGACATGTTTTGTCTCAGCTTGGAAATAAAGTGTCCAGTAATGTAAACTCAAAATAGCTGATGTATTGCTTTATTATTATTTTTTTTATTATGGTATTCAAATTAATTGGACTTATTGGATGTTTAAGATGAAGGCTGCTCTTTGCCAAACTGCACCTCAGCCTCATCGTAAACACTAGATATACCCCCTCCCCTCTCCCCATCCTGATTTCAACTCAAATCCATTTTTAGGATACTTAATGTGTCAGCCCCAGCAAGTTCTTTAACTGTAACTGATGCAGTGAGTGAGTGGCTCATCATGTCTTCTATTAAAGCGTGGGACTTTTTTTGGCCAGGCTCTGTATTTACACTTGATTGCGTAAAATATCTCTGTTTTGGCAAAATATTCCAGTAAACCCAGGTCAGATGTCTCTGCAGAGCCAGACCTCTCTCCTCACTCAGTCTTTTTAGTTTTTAGTGCTGTAGCTGCGGCAAGTCTTCTGAACTTGTATGTTTACTGGCACAGTTTTGTCAAACTATGATTGTAGCTTTAATTAGACTGTTGTCTTTGTCCCAGTCTACATGAAGAGGAGTAGGGATATAACGGTGTACTTGTTTGTGCCAAACGGTTTCGGTACAGGGCCTTAGGTTCAATACGGATGTGTACCAAATAAATGTAGCTTATGTGAAAAACACAAAAACTCGGCGCCGAGTGTTCTGCCATGCTGAGTCACATAGAAGCAGGGTCAGACATTTGAAGCCCTTTAAGTTTCACTTAACACATTAGTGTTGTGTCGTTGGTGAACATAGAGTACATAGAGCCAACACTTCAAAGTGAACGATGTGCGCCGGCTCCCATTATTGAGCCGTTAATTTACAGACAGAATGATCATACCACGAAGCAGGGGAGGGACGGGACTATGTGAGTCACTCAAAGCTGTATGTAGAACACTCAAGAGGAGCAGAAAGGTGAGAGGAGTATGGTACAAAGAAGGAAAGATTGAAAAGAAGCAGTGTCTGGATTTATTTTAATACATTTATATCTTCCATGTCTTTTGTGTGACAGTAGTTTAACAAGCAAGTGGGCGGGGTCACTGGGTGGTTTCAGAACATTATGTATGTAAACACAGTGAGACAGTTGGCTACAGTAATTTAATATTGGAACATGTAATTTTAGTTCAGTATAACAAATGTATCAAACAGTTTGTTATATATGTGTACACATATCGCAAGTCTAAACAGCACAAAATTAGACTAAATTACAAAGAGGAAAAGTGGTCAAATGAAGAGGAGTTACAGATAAAGGAGCCGGCTCTTCTAGGTGAATGGAGCCAAATGTAGTCCAAATTCACATCACTATCCTGTATTTGGTAGTTACAGAGCAGGTTCTTGGACAGAATTATGTAATTAATTGAAGTAGTACAGCATTTTGTCGTAGATTATAAACAGCTGAGTCGGCATATAAATAATTGGCTCATTTTTACATTATTAAGGAACATTTTTCCTAGTAGATGAAATTAGTATTTCTTTAGATGAATGATAAATATTATAATATTGTTTTCGCGTTGCTGTACACCCATATCATAAGTTTTGTCAATATTGTGCAGCCCTAGAAACAACCACCTCTCACATCCACACTTACGGGCGATTTAGGTTGAGCAGTTAATCTATTAAGTGTATGTGTTTGGGTGTTGACAGAAAGCTGAAGTGACTGGATAAAACCCACACAAACATGAGGAAAACAAGCAAATTTTACACATGTATAAGCAAATCATACCTGGATTGAGTTGTGTTTGTCACAGTGAATATTTTACCATATTGTTGTGTTCCTCACAAGCTATAAGTCATGCTAATCAAAAAAAAAAAGATCTTTTACTTTTGCAGAGCATCATGATATCATTGATTTTTCTGACTAAAGACACAAGATTTCAGGCTCCAGGTATAATCACATCATGCCTTTTGGGTCTATGAAGGGACAGTCTGTTCTGTTTAAATAGTCATATGGGAGAAGTGGGCTTTGTTCCCTGAATAAACAACTATTTGTGAAAATTGTCATCAGACGACATCTGTGACGACCTTTAACATCTTATCCATAGAACAGAAAATTACACCACCACCTGATGAGATCTAACATGCAGTAAATGATGTTTGGTGAGGTACGTTTACAACAGCTTTGTATCTGATTTGTGGATTCAAGTATATCTGATGATATGATAAAGTGAAGTTGACCTTTAACCCTTTGGATATAGAATAATCAAGTCCCTTCATATAGCGGGGTGCTTGTGCAGGTCTGGAAAGTCTTAAAGTGTGGAATGTTGCTGTTTTCCAGAGTTTGCAATTTTGTGTAAAATTCTTAATAAAGTATGGAAAAAATCTTTCTCTCATAGTTGAATTTTAAAGTCTGCTCAAAGGCACACAATCTGGTAAGATAAATGCATAAGGGGAAAAAAAAAAAAATCACTAACTGGTTGGTACTGGAAGGATTCTAGAGAAACTTGTTTGTGTCACATCCATAACATCCACTTTTGTGATTTTCACAGGTTTGAAGAATATTTCTATCAGTAAAACATTATTTACTGCAAATTATGCATTCATACATGCATGAACTTTTCTACTACACACAACAGGTACAATATCAACCAAAAAAGTAGATACAAGTATAAAAGTACATAAAGTCAAGGTCTGGAGGGGAAAAAAAGCAGTTTTTAAAAAGTCTGGAATTTTAATTTTGATAAAGTAGAAGTAATAAATTGATGTATATCATAAAATGCTTTAAAATGAAATGAAGGATGAAATGAAAACTTTTTGTCTTGGGTGTACTTAAGGTGATATTAAAAATAGAAAGCCGGTAATCCCCAGAATATTATTCTGATGGTTTCCCCTCTGTGTCAGGATACACCATGCAAAATTTCAGACTTATCTGACCATCTTTGCAGTTCCAGTACCCAGGTATATGCAACTACATAATTTTGTCAGATGCTTTTCTCAAAAAAGGTTGTTTTTTTTTTTTTTGGCCCCTGAAGCCAAATGGCCCTGAGTTAGGGATGGATATTATCAACTTGTGATTGCCCAATGTAAGGGAATTCTGGAAATAATAGTGGGAAAAAAGGCAGCAAAAAACATCCTGAGTAGTGGACATAGCTCCTGGCCTAAAGAGCAAACACCCTGTAGAACATGTTGAAGGTCATCACAGAGGTTGTCGGACTGTTTTAGGAAAACAACTACTTTTCCCAAAAATGATCTTGGAATCTGTTAGTTACATCATATTTGGTCACCCTGACCTTGACCTTTGACCTCTGACCACCAAATTTCAATTTACTCGTCCAACTGAACCTTGGTGCCAAATTTCACAAAGGCTTTGTGATCACGAGAGCATGTGTTGCTGACGCTGAGGTAAAATGAGGTTTCCTGAGGAGCTGTGTGTTTCCACGCCGGTTGTTTTTATATTTAGACATTCGCAGTCAGACAGATAATTCTCCAGTGGACCTCCAGGATGACACCAGCTGTGGTTCCTAGAAGATTTATGAAGCAGCTGGGAAGCCTCGGTGTTATGTAACAGAATACAAATGAGGAAGTGCCAAAGCTATCAGAAATTCAGCTACAGTTGGCAAACATCTGCTCCACTTTTAACGGAGCAGGTCAACCAATCCACGGCAGCTTTTCGGGAAGTGTTGTTGGAGTTTTTGTTGTTGTCCTAATCTTGGGTTGATGTCCAGACAGAGATGGATGCGTCTCATACCAACTTTTATCAAACGCCTCCTGAGAGGTCGGAGTGGTTTTAATGAGCAGACGGCCTTTTGTGGAAAAACATCTAACCTACGCACCAGTGATTCACTTAAAACATGAAGTCGAGCTTGACGAGGCTAAGACGAAGCATCTGATTCACATTAACCTACACACACTCTGTCATCCTCTGAAGTAGGTGGGACAACTAGGAATCAGAGCAGAGCCAGAGAAACAGACTTTACCAAATGTAGAAATGCTGCTCTAATACTGGAACCAAAGCTGTTTCTGTTGTTTCTCTGATTATAAAGTTATAATAGAAGGGAATGAGTATTTATAGCCCTTACAACCAAAAAATATATCGCATTATTTTTGGAGTTGAAGTTCTTAGACGATTATTATACATATTACTATATTAGACATATTACTCATTGGATCAGGCAGATGTTGTCAAGTCTTCCATTAAAGAAGATCACCTCTGTATTGAAGTGTAGAGAGCAAACATTTGACAGAATCTGGAATGACTGTATCCAAATTTAAAAGTTTAGTGACTTAGTCCATTTAATAACAGCACAATTTATGTTTAACATAAAAAAAAAAAATCAGCTGCCGGTTCATATTCAGAGCTTGTTTGAAATACGGGAAAGTGTTTTTAATTTCAGAGGAAGTAATGCGTTTAAAAAGCCTTATGCTAGAACAAATATGAAGCAGTTTTGTCTTTCTGTTGTTGGAGTAAATGTTTGGAACAAATTAAATCCTGAGTTAAAAGACTGTACAATGTTACTTATCATATGATTAACTCTTTCCCCCTGAAAGACTACATTTGAAGAGTAGTCCGGTAAAAAAAAAAAAATGTTCTGTCCTGTTAAAGCTGCTCTGAGATTTAGATGAGGGTTTCATTCTGTCATGGAGAAATACCAATTAGGTGTAGAGACAAAAGGTCAGAGGTTACCGTGCTATTAGTTTGACTTTTGGACTCTTGGGATGTTCCCAGACGAACCCAGAGTGACTAGTGTAAGAGTGGACCTCATTTCATTGAGACAGAAGACACCGTCTCAGAAATGAATGTGGAGCTAAAAGTTGTCATATTTATTTGGAATGTTTTAACTTTTGGTGCATACTGTAAGAAATTGTCACATTCAGACACCAGCTTATGAGAAGGAAGGTAATTTATAAGCAGGAGGACAGATATGGATAAGTAGGTCAATTAAAAATGAGGCACTTCTCGATTCTTTTCACTATTGTATGAAAATACAGTAACTTTTTATTTATTCAAGTTTAAATGGCTGTCATTTATCACAATGGAGGTAAAATAAGGTCACGTCAGTTTTAGAAACATATCATGCACTTGTTACGTGGTTTTTATGCAAAGATCCTTTATGCAGTGTTTCCAGTTAATAATACAGACAGTGGCCATAGTCGATATCATGTTAAGCAGAGTTGTCCTTAATTGTGTTCCTGAATGCAGGGTTTGTACGGGTGCTTGAAATCCTTGAAAATGCTTGAACTATAGTGTGTTTTCAAAGTCTGAAAAGTGCTTGAAAGTGCTTGTAATCACAAGTCTGCCGTGACTTATGTGACTTATTTGTTCATTTTTAATATCAACTCAAACCCAAGCTATTTACAGGTGGTGTAGGGTTCTATACAGGTGCTGTAGGGATATATACAGGTGCTGTCGGGTTCTATCTGTCAATGAGGTGCTGTCAGGTTATATACAGGCACTGTAGGACTGTATACAGGTGCTGTAGGGTTATATGCAGGCGCTGTAGGGTTATATGCAGGCGCTGTAGGGTTGTATACAGGCGCTGTAGGGTTCTATTCAGGCGCTGTAGGATTCTATACATGTGATGTAGGGTTCTATACAGGTAGGATGCTCTTGTGGACCATTTGATGCCTTGTTAAGACGGAGACAGACCAGCGATTCTGCAAACGGGTTGTGCTCGCAATGCGTGAAAACTTTCTGTGGTAGATTATCTTTAGTATTTCAATCTCTCAAAATGACGGACGGCCTTCAGAATTTTCTTTAATCTTGAAAAAAAAAAAAAAAAAAGTTGCCAATGAGGGAATATTTTTGGTTAATTCAAACTCTGGTGTATAGTTCAGACCTGGGCATTGTACAGCCCATAGACCACATCCAATCGGTGACCTTGGCTGACCCATATGAGGTCATTGGCAAATTAAGTCAATGCAAACTTGAATCATCATAATACGTAGATGTAGCCAATACAACAGCACTGCTTTTATTTTGAAGGATTTGCTAAATTATTGTTTTTTCACACATACTTTTTCTACCTAGCATTAGGCTCATGCAACGATTGGTTTGTTGGTCAGTTTCAGCCCATGAAGGTGTTATCCAACAAAGGAAGATTGATTCAGAATGCATGGACGTCTAAGTATATATTCACTGAAGTCAGCAGTAAAGAAAAAGAAAAGGAACTGAGATACGCAAACAAACAGCTTGGTGCATTTATAGTCTTTCATGTAAAGTTAAGTTTGTGGAGCTGGTTCTAAACATTTTCAAAAACATTTTTGTGAGCATTCATTAAATAGGTGTATTTTGTGATCCACATTTTCATTGTATAATTGTATTGTTTCATTCACTATTTTTTATAGAGATATATATATATATTGAGCAGCGCTGCAGGTGTGTTGGTCCGGCCCTTAACCCATAAAGACCCAAACATCCACCATCGACCATAGCCATCTACTGACCTAAGCTGTTTAATACCTGTTAATCCACTAATCTTATCAATATTTGCAAATAATTGGTGTAAAATGCAGTTTGTCATCTTTTCATGGTCATCAGATACGACCCATTTGGACGTTCAGAGGTTCCATCGTTACTATGGAAACACTGTCATCTTCTATCACATTGATTCACCAGTAAAACCCATGGAGTTGGATCAATGACAGTGGATGGAAACTCTTGGTTTATGTTCAGTTAATGAGATATGTTACTGAAAAGTGCACTTTTTCTTCAGTTTTCTTTGTTTCTGATATAATAACCCTCAACTTTAATCTGAGTTTTTATGAATATCTACATGGTCAGTGAATTTCATATGGAAAAATACATGATTTTCACTCAAAGAATGCAAAATACAGAGGATAATTTTCTAATAAATGGAAATAAAGCCCTTAAGAAAGTTTAAATGAAGAGAGAAATTTATATAGGAAGTGCCATAAAAGTAGCACTGGGTCTTTCTTGGTTAAATATCAAAGTTTCTCATTTGACGCCATAAGAAAATTAATTGCCCACGCCTGCTATAGTTTGTTAGAAGGAGACTTGTGCTCTCTGTAAAAAAAAAACAACAAAAAAAACCATAATTGGATCTTATGCTACGTCCTCTTTGCTTTATCCTGAAGTTCTGAAACTGTGACATTATCTAATACAAGCTTCATTAAAAGGTCCGGGACCACAGTTTTAGTGCTTTGTGTATTGAATCCACCTTAACAGGTTAAAATAAATTCCTCCGTCTCTCAAAGGGCTCTCTGTGGGTGAGAAATCAGTCAAGTCATGCAGACTGAATACAAAATGGGTTTTCATTTAATTCTAACTGGCATCAAATGGGTCTTAAAAAGGAGGCTTAAATTGCAGCGGCATGCTGGATGTTGGCTTATAACCGTCACTGTTAATGTCTTGCCGTAGGAGCTCCAGTTCGAGCGGCTGACTCGGGAGCTGGAGGAGGAGCGGCAGATTGTGGCGAGCCAGCTGGAGAGGTGCATGCTGGGAGCTGATTCGCCAGCGGGGGACAGTAGCAGGTAGATGTGACAGCGCGATGACGGCCTCATGTTTACACTGACACGCTAATGGATCTATCATCAAATTAGCACCAGCAAAAAAAAAAAAAATAAATAAATGATATCCCATGAGAGAGCTTTAAATGAATGGTAATAAATAATAATTATGTTTTCCTTTTTATTGCTGGGTAATTATAAGCAGCAGCGAGGATTTAATGCATAAACAACCATGCAACTTTATCTGCACTGTGCTTTTTATGCAGCAGCTTTTTTACTTGTTAAGTCTGAGAATTACAGTAATACTGATAGTGCACTGTTAAATATTCAATGTGTAGGATTTGCATGTTTGTGTGTTTATGTAAAATGTGGATTACTGTTGGTTTTGTGGTTGTTTGTTGATGCTAGCTGAACTGCCGTCGAAGCAAACCAAGTTTAGGTGTCCTGCTTGCCTGTACCCATGATATGTGTGTACGCGCCATCTCAATGCTAATTTTAGCTAATATCCTAGGCATTCTGGAGGAGCAGAAGAGAGGCGTTGAAAACTCTTGAGTAGTCATAAAGATTTTCACCAAGAAATCGCCAAAATCCTCTACGTACAAATCCATGTCCACGTTGATGTCATGGATGGAAGAGGACAGAGGTGTCAGTGTAGAAACAGTTAGCTAACGTTAACAAGTGGCTAACACAAAAAATGGCTTCCCATCATAAACTTCATACAAACAGACGAGAAAGCACAGATCTAATACTGTGAACCTCTAACAGCTAATGTTGGTTAACAATAAGTTTAGCAAAACACAACTAAGCCTGCTATGACCATTTTTGTTTTCTATGTATTGCCAGCAACCATGTCACTGTCTGTGCAAAGATGATTCTGAACATACTAATACAGAAAACACAGAAAAAAGAACTGAAGCACAAGGAAAAAAAGCTAAAAGTTTAGCAGTACATTATAACATTTTTTCCTTTTGAAGACTGGCTTTATTTGTTGAAAATAAGGCTGTATTTCCTACAATTGACCCATTTTACTTTAAATGAATTACAAGTTTCAGCTATTTTAACAAATTGTGATGCGATAACCAGCCTTGTGTATAATTTGAACTGCTCATTTTTTGAAATTTGAAGTAGTAGTAGTTTGAATTCTCCAAACTACATTCATAAAATATGTTTGAAGCATTTGGTTGATTGTTAATGAGGATGAGGTTGCATTTTCCTTCATTATAAGCTGTTGCACTTCAGATTATATTGAGATGTTTTTCTACTAGTTGTTGAGAAAAAAGCTTAAAAATCTGAAAAAATACACAATGCTCAACTAAGCGTTTAAAAAAAAAAAAAAAAAATCAGATTTCTCCTGAAACTATCTTCATAAAATGGCATTTTTGAAGCTTTCAACTCATGTTTGATGAAATTGACGCTGTAAAAGTTTACATTTGACCTGCTCTACCTCAGGTTTACTTGACTGTTAAAAAAATACAACAACTCCTAAACAGCAGCCACAGTCTAATTACTGCTGTTGGTGTATGCATTCCAGCAGGCTGTAAATCATTTGCAGTCTGCTCTGTCAGGACTCATAATGGTGATATTTGTCTTCATGAGGAATGATGCTCAGCCCGTTGACAGTCACATTGTCCTGTCACAACCGCACACATCAGTAAAACCACCGGATTTCCAGCTCCATCTGACACCATACCAACCACCAGGGATGTTTTGGCGTCATACAGATCTACTCTAATAACTGTTTTTGTTTTTCACACCAGGAGAAACAATTTGCTTCGTGTCTGCAGGTGTTTTCTTAACCCAGATAACACATGGTGCTTTTTTTGTGATACAGGTTACGTAACGTCTGATCCGCAGCCGGGATCAAGTGACTTTTTCATTTATATCAATTTTCAAAGTAAATTGAAATTCACACAGCAATGACAAAAGTCTGCTCTCTACACACCCCTCTGATTGAATGTGAGGGGAATCTTCTTGTTTTTTTCCTTAACAATCGGAGTGCGTTGTTCCTTCCTCTCCCTGGACTGATTCAATGTAAAGTATTGGACCATGACTGTGATTTGATTTATGTCTGTGCTTTCTCCTCTCCTCCATTTCCTGCTTTCCTTCCCCTCCGAAGCTCTTCTGAGAAGTCGTTTGCATGGAGAACTGCAGGTATGAGTCTGTACTTTAAACCTATTGTAAATCTGAAAGTTATTTTTTGCGGCGTGCGACTGCAAAATCATAGCATTTATGTGTTTCCATTGTAATAACCAAAGGCCAAAGAGGTTTATAATACCAGCAGCAGTCGGTTTTTCAAATGGTAAACAATGCAGCTTGAAATAAAATCAAATCGATCCCATTTTGGCGCGTTAGAACACATTATTCCAGATGAAGAAAGCCACTTTAGCCCCCGTGGAAATTGCCTGAACGCAGCACTGACTGGTCAAGCAAAACAAAACAATGTTTCTACTGGTGTATACGGGCCTTTGAATTGAACCCATTTACTACTCTGTCACCGATCCCTCTGCTCCGTTTCCCGGCCCATTCTTCACTGTCGTCTTTCCAATAAAGCAAAAGTACTGTTGTAAAATGCAGTATTCATTTGTGTCAAAGAATCGATATTTCTTAGATGAAGAGAATCCTGTCTGGAGGTGATGTTGTTTTCTTCAAACAAACTTCACTGTGCTTTGTTTTATTTATTTAAAATTTCTTATTATCTTACCAGGCCGTTTTCAGATGGTGCATAATGGATTTGACTACAGCTGCAGCTATTGATTATT
>JAPTGZ010000013.1:9227269-9240623 GCA_029814645.1 Fowleria isostigma
TCATATCGGTCTGGACATCCTTGATTGTTTAGTATCTTCAGTGTCATTTTTGCATTTCTCAACTTCATCCTGCGGGCCGCATTTGGCCCCCGGGCCGCACGTTTGAGACCCCTGCACTAAATGTTTAATATTTGCAGTAACAGAGAACAAAAGTTTTGATTTTATAACAATTAATCCATTATTTCATACTGGCTTCATTATTCTACTCTTACCATAAAGACACAAATCAACCATTTGGTTGAACATGTTTTTTTAAAAATATTACATATCTGATTTAAGTTTTTTTGTGGTATTAAATAATATAATTATGTTAAAGAAGGTCTTTTATTCTACAGTATGCCAAAAAGTATTCATATATTTCATATTTTCACCAAAAAACTGTCAAAATGTCTTAAATGATTTTCATCTTTCTTGGCTTCATTAAGTTCAGATCAGTTCGGGACTCCACTTATTGAAATATAGTGACTCAAAACGTGCTGAACCATATGGTCGAGCAGGCAGTTAAAGGGTTAAAGCTCATATTTACACCAGGGATGAACTCCACATTTCAGGCTATAAAGAAAAAATATGATATTTCTGAGTCCTTGAGAAGCAAATACTGCTGGAATCAAACTCACGACCTTCTTGGCTTGAACGACAATGGTGACCACCTGACTGCCGCGCCCCAGTGTTCCTGGATATACGTCTAAACATATAGATAAATCCTTTACACTTTTGAAATAATGCACCGATTTATAAGATGTAAAAATACTGATGATTTTTTTGGTCAATGAGATTTAGAGTTTAGTCTGAGCAGAATCCTATAAGTATCATCGAATTAAAACGTACAAAATGGTCACACTTATTTAAGGAAATCTGTAAAAAGGTCTTCAGTGTGACCTCTGACCTCATATTGTGACTGAAACCTGCAGTAAGTCTACTATTTTCTGCACAAATGAGTTCAAGCCTGGCGAAGGTTGCACTGAAACCTGGACACTTCATTAAAGACAATTATTTCTGGGGAAGAAAAAAAAAAATAAAGGCCGAGGACTGAATGTGGAATCAGCTGTAATGTAGCAAAACGTATCATATGATTGACAGTTCAGATGAATAAATGTTCACATTTGTAAATAAGTGTATTGGTTACCGACTTCAGGCCTGGAACTAGGGCTTCATGATATTGGAAAAAAACTGACATTGTGATTTTTTTTAACCTTGAGATATAGATATTGTGATTTTCTTGGTTTTTAATGATTTTATTCTGTTTTTGGTGATTTTCTTGGTTTTTTGTGATTTTATTGTTTGTTTTTAGTAATTTTCTTCCTAGTTTTCAATGATTTTCTAAGTTTTTTGTGATTTTCTTGTTTGTTTTGAGTAATTTTCTTTGTTTTTGGTTTCTTCTTTGCTTTCAGTGAGTTTCATTCATTTTTGGTGACATTTTTTGTATCTGATGATTTTCTTTGTTTTTTGTGATTTTGTTTGTTTTTAGTAATTTTCTTTGTTTTCGGTGATTTTCTTTCTTTTTTTCCAGTCATTTTCCTTTGTTTTGGTGATTTTCTTCTTTGCTTTCAGTGAGTTTTGTACATTTTCGGTGGCATTCTTTGTTTCTGATGATTTCCTTTGTTTTTAGTGATTTTATTGTTTGTTTTCAGTAATTTTCTTCTTGGTTTTGGATGATTTTCTAAGTTTTTTGTGATTTTATTGTTTGTTTTTTAGTAATTTTCTGTGTTTTTGGTGATTTTCTTTTTTGCTTTCAGTGAGTTTTGTACATTTTCGGTGACATTCTTCTTCATTTCTGATGATTTTCTTTGTTTTTTGTGATTTTATCATTTATTCTTAGTAATCTTCTTTGTTTTTGGTGATTTTCTCTTGTTTGCTGCTCATTTTTTCCAATGTTACCAGTGACTCACTCCATATGCAGGGGCGTGGTCTGATTCGGCAACCTGAACTATTGTGATTGGTGGATGGCTGTGCTCAGTGTGTCAGGTACCCTTGAAATTAGATGAGAACATGTTGAGTTCATTTACCTCCTACAATGCAGGACCTGCCTTGTGACTACTGCGCACACGTACGTTGCGATGACGATATATTATGCAGCTCTACCTGGAACGGTAAGTGACACTCATTTCCAGGTTCCACTTTTTCCCGGCTTTGTCTAGTTTGCATCCTGGGATCAATAGTTTCCTGAAAAAAGATGGTGCAGTTAGATCTAATTCGGAGGAAAGTCTACAGACAACATCCTGTCCAGCAAGGAATGAATTTATGAAGGGGAAAAAAAAAACCCAGTACAAACCTTCACAATCTAAAAACACATTTATTTACATCACGTGGATCACTTCAGCTGATAAAAACCATGGCCAGCTACTTTTAGCCGAGAGTCGCGGCGCTGATCCAGGATCGGTGTAGTCTCATCTGGGATCAGCCGTGCAGGGTTTCTGACGCCGTTTCTGCTTTAATACTTGTCGACAGGACTCGCTGTTTCTCTAGTCTCTCCCCACGTCCCATCATTGGAAGGTCAAAGGTCAAAAGGACCTCAGAGCTGGTTAAAAAGAATCAAAGTCTCGCTCAAGAACACCCGATGAGATGCTTTTACAGTCGTTCCTACATGTTTTCCAGTTTGAAAATTCCAGACCTTGGTTCCTCGCCCTATTTGCACTTTTTTTTTTTTTTTTAGTTTGCCAGTAACATAAAAGTACAGTCACATGTGTCAGGAGGAAAGAAACAAGACATTTTCATCATCATAGACTATTTTCTTACACAACCCACACAAGCATCAAGAGATTTCGTCCCCGTTTTTTTTTTTCCAGCATTAGAAAACAGAAACCCTGAGACCGTTACCCCCGTCAGAAGCCGCATTGGCAGATCCTGGATCAGCGCTGCAAACTTGAAGAGCCTCGAGAAATGTGGGATCAAAAACGCTTGTAGTGTTGTTTTTTTTTTTTTTTTTTTCTCTTTTCTCTTTTTTAAGAAACTTTACGCCTGGCAACCAGACTATCTTGCTGCCAAGACAGTCCTGGCAGCGAGGTCATTGGAGTTCAATGTTTCCTCTAAAATTCTTACCAACAGTGTTAAAAAGCAGGAGGTTGAGATGCCGGAATGAAATACTGGTAGTGGATGATTGTAGTATCACGTATGCAGTATTGCAGTTGCTCTCTCAGAGCTTCAGGTGGTCTTAAACATGCAACTGTCAGGGGTCCAAGGTAGGTTCCTTGAGGAACACCGAGATAATGGGGCTCGTCATTCCAAGTTTTTTTTTTTTTTTGATGAAGAGGAACCCTTAAGTGCTTTCTTGCTTGGATGCCTTACAAAGTACTCCAATGAGCCTCTAGCTTTAAGCTTACACAAAGCTCAACTTATTTTCCGCGATGTGAAAAAGGACAAGGTCGTCTTTTCACGCAGCCGAGCCAGGCCCCGCCGCCGAAACTTAAATACAAAAGAAAAAGTATCAATGAATGTAGAGGAAACACTGAAGTTCAACACGCACTTATAAAGATTCAGCTCAGAGTATATAGTTGATACAGGTACTTAAGTTCTCATGTCTGTACAGATCATAGACTGCTTAAAATAGTGGGAGGGGGGGGCAACAAGACACAAATGTTTCACTGGTAGTTTATATGCACAGCAATGTGAGGTGCTGGGCTGGAGGAAGTTGGTTAGAAAGGGGTAAAACCTGCACATAGAGAAGCCCCATTCATACACCTGTAAATATTCAGATCATAGGGATGGGTTAGGGCTAGGATAATGAAGACCTGAGGGAACCAGAAGGAGCTTGACTGGCAAAAATATTCCAAGTGCTTCTTAAAGCATAAAACGGGTACTGACCTCCATGACTCAAAGGCCTGTTGAGATGTCCAAAAGCACATACTGGTACCTATTTGGTACAAAAGCGCTTTGGTACGTTCATGTTCTTGGGCTCTTTGATGCTAGCGAAATGTTCATCAGTAATCAGCCTGCCAGTGAATTAGCCTAAACACATTTGGACTGACATCCCGGCAGACGATGACGCAAACAAAAGTGTATGAATGGAGCTCCGAGTGTGCCGGTTTTACGACTTTCTACATCGACGAGGGGCACAATCACACGAAACCAGCCGAACTCAAAGCCCTCTAAAAAGGTACACAGGGCCGGGCTCAATCCATCAGAGTACACACAATACTGGAATCCAGGAGTCTGAAGAAACATTCATTCTCGGTCATTTTGTCCATATAGACTGAATAGAAAGAAGTACGGTACAGTTTATATCTTTTTCTTTTTTTTTTTTTGAATTAATGAAAGTATTTCCTGAATTAGAACTTAACACCCACCCCCAACCCCCTAATAACAACCGTAAAATGAAGCCAACTCTTTACAACTTTATTCCGAGTTGGACCTGAGCTCTAAACCCCAAAACCTCAGGACCTGTAAATTAAAAAATAAATACAACATATCAATATGCAAGGTCAAGGATTAAAAAAAAGAAAAAAAAAAAAAGAAAAAAAAATGCTACAAGTTATTTGTGTGTGTATATTGAAAGTCACTCCTGCAGCTGATCCTACAGAAGTGTAGGGTAGTTTGCGGCACTGGTTGCATATAACTCGCTAGAACTTAGAAAAGCATAGTACTGAATCCCTGAATGGTATTTGTCTGCTCGGGTCGGTTTCTCGGATGCAGTTTAAACTCAAGCTGTCAAACACTGAACATGTTCCACCGGTGGGGAAGCGACCACCAACCAATCGCTGGCACCTTAGTTTTTTTGTTTTTTTGTTTTCCTTTAGCTGTGGCTGATTGGTTTGTCGACCCTACCAACCACTTTGGCAGGAAACCAACTAACACTTGGAGGCTGGTTTAGGAAACCCTGGCTAAGTCAATACTTAAATGGTGTTTTTTTTTAATGTATTAGCGTACAAACTTTGGGACAAGAAGGTAATACTGGTGTTGATCCTTTGCGTTTTAGCCAACAGTCAGCTGATATTGCAAAGTTTTCATGAGAGGACTTCTGTAGCTTTGTATGGCAGTAAAGGAGTTATTTTTTTTGCCATATTTTAATTACTCACGTCAAAGTAAGCGGAAGCAAGTATGCTAACCTAAACATGCTCTAGGGTTAGGGTTACGTTTGAGCCATGTTTGACAGTTCACGAACATGGAAACTAAGTGATGTTCCCTCTCAAATTAGGTCTAATAGTTGCATTTTGGCCTTACACTTCTTCTGTTGTAAGCCTAAGTCCAAGTTCCATACACTTGCTTGGGTTATTTTTCATGAGCTTCATGAAATGGTGAGATGTTAAGGCATTTTTCATCAAATTTCTCTCTTGAACTTTCCTCGCGATCCAGTATGCTGTTGATGAACTTCTACAAGAGGAACCTGGTTGTGTTTTGGTTTATTTATTTATTATGCGTTCTACCCCCCAAAAAATCCCTGCGAATGAGGTAGTACTTGAAGGGTTTTGCTAGTGTTTGCAGTACAGATCGTCCCTGACTGTTCCAGCTGCACAAAGATCTAATATCTAATACAGAGCTAACACCAGGTAACCGAAAAACAGCAGCAGTGAAAGGAAGTGATACTGATGCAAATATCGGACGCATGCTACATTAAGTACATGACAGGATGATGGCTTCGACTTCCTTCAGGTTTGCCGTGTTGTCGCAATGCTGGAAACATCTCAGTCTTGCCCCCTTGATTCGTCCTCACTACATCTTTCTTTAAGGTTGTGCAGGTGTAGCTCTACGATGTCTGCAGTTTATGGATTCTGAGATTCCTTGGACTTGTTGAAGGAGAATAAGATGGAAAATCCTGAAAAGTCAATATAGCAGCACGTGATGCGAAGTAGTTGGAGAGAATACAAAAAAAGTGGACATCTCCATGCGAGGCTACAGAGCTTGGAACAAATAGCTCATAGAGACGACGGTTTTCTGTGCAGCATGGATAGCCAGATTAATGTAAGTGACTGCCTCTCATTTTCTTTTTTGCTTACAGTGTATTTGACATAAAGTAAGCTTATTTTCCTGAAGGTGACATGGTTTAGTAGAAAAGTTTCTCAACATGTAATAAAAAAAAAAAAAAGAAACAAACTTTTAATGTTCATCTTTAAAAGCGCCTGATTTTAAACTGCATCCTGTGAAACCGTCCCAGAGCTTGAGGAGAGACTGCAGGTCTGCCGGCACCAGTGTTCAATGTCCCTCAGAGGAAATAAAGACTAAAAATGTCGCCGCCGCTTTCACAGCGACGACAAGATACATCCGTTTTGCCTGACATCTACAAGAGTAACTATCATGGAGACGTAGAAATGGCACCAGGATGAAAGAGAGAAAAGAGAGAGTCCTCGTCTCCACTGGTCTAATCGTGGTTAGCTGTGCGATGGTTTGGTTCGTGTCGGTACAAGTCATTTCAGCCCTGTGGTTTTATAGAACGTCACCTAAAGGGAGGTTGCTCTATGTATCGCGTTCCTTATTGCCTCATTATCTCGTCAAAGCATTTGAGCTTTAACTGTCAGGGAGGTTAGGTCTCATCAGATGCCACAAACAATTTTCAAACATCAGACTTGTGTTCCTGTTGGGTACATTTCAGTCTAGTTGAAGTACCACCCAAGGGGACTGAGCAGCTACTCAACGAGAACCATAATTTGACTTGATGTGATCTTTCTTGGACAAAGTTTTGTAGTGAGGGACAATGTTTGACAGAGTTCCAACAAAGGTAGACAATGAGGCTAACTGGTTGAGTCAAGGACTAGACAAGAAGCTGGTAGGTTTCAAAATACCTTCCGTGTCAAGAAAGACCGTTGCGTTTGACCTTGCACTGTTGAACCTTTGACAAAGTCCTTCAGTACTAGCTGCCGCTGTACATCTAGTTTTGTCCCATCTTCCAGAGTGTTAAGAGTCTGATTTAGACCAACGCAAAATGTAAAAGGTCATGAGACAATTGTTGTAATGATGTGGCACTATATAAATAAAATTTGATTGATTCAATTGATAACCAGTGATCAAACATTAGTTGATGTAGGGTTGGGTACCACACATCAGTGAGCCAATCAGATGTTACAGACAATTTTATCAGACTGGGCAAGTTTTAGAGTAGCTTACATATATTATCAGGTGCCGAGGTTCAGACTCCAGAAAAGAGCGGATTGGGCACGTACTTCACTAGAATCACAACATGCCTTGGTTTGACCTGGCTTGAGCAAAGCATTAGCTGTGTGGGACTATGTTTGAAATGATTACAACCAAGGTGGGCCAACTGGTGTACTCAATGACCAGATTGCAAACTGATAGGTTTAGCCTAAAACAACAAAATCCCACTGCTTCCAAGATGCTTTCCATAGAAGTCTGGAAGCCCATTCATATCATAAAGGGCCTTAGCATTTGGTAGTGTAGTGGCGTCCAGGATGGTGAACAGGAAGAAACATAGGGCCAGGTACCAAACATTGACAAGCTAATTGTCTAAAAGTCGCTAGCGTACCCGCAGACCATAGAGACTTGAAGATCAAGACACATTGCTGCTGAGCTTGTGGCATGTTCTACAAGAAGCATGCAGAGCTGAAACTAAACACCGGTGCAGGACAGATGACCTTAATGGCCAGTGATAAAGACAAGACTGAATATTTTGCAATAATCTCCAAAATAACATCCACCCGATTGCCAGTGACCCGTTTTAGGGTTCGGGTTACATTTGAGCCAGGTGGTTTAGGCTGTTTTAGCCAAATGTTGCCTGTTGAATGAAGTCTGATACAAGCATTTTGACCTTGCACCTGTTCTGTTACAAGCCTCACCGTAACCCTGAAGGAAAGGGTGGATGTTAAGACGTTAACGGAGAGACGCTGATTGTGATCATGACAGCAAGACTAAAACACAAGTAGAGACGAGGCCAGACAGAGGTAGGGAAGAAGCTTCAGAATTAGCAAGAGAAAGATAGAGGAGGTACTTGAGTCTGAGGCAGGTCAGGATGAAGAGGAAGAGAGGGAGTAGGGGGAAGGAAGATGTGAGAAGGTGGGTGGTGGTGAGTATAGCAAAGATTCCTGAGGCGTATCAAAACAGAGCAGAAACTCTTGACGGTAAGAAAAAAAACAAAAAGATGTGTGCAATCAAATCAAAAAGCAAGCTGGCTCAGCTAAACACAGGTATGATTCCAAAGTAGGGCTGGGTACCCCCGGAAAACCCCTTCCTCATCTGAAAACAAGAGTTAATTTGCATCTCGTAATAGAATTTTACCTCAAAGAAGGGATTAAACCGAAAACAATCCTAACACTCCAAGAGTTTGACCATCTTAAAGCATCTGTACTGACACCAAATATTAAAGGTTAGTTAGTACCCAGCACTAATCTAGAGACATAAACACATATATGTATATCCCCATCTCATGGCCAACAATAGGCTTGTCGGCAAAAGATATTAGTACTCTGCCGACAGTCGACACAGCAAACCAAAAACAGGAAATCACTTACATAACTTCATCTTCATGGGGCTATACTTTTTTTTTCGCATTATCAAAAGAAAGTCGAAACAAAATGAATAAAAAGTGATTTTTCAATCGTCACAAAAACTAAACATAGATCGAGAAGGGGAGGGAACAGAGAGAAACACTTGTGTTTACTGTGTGTATGGCCATGTTTGTATCGAGGCGTTGCTGACTACATTACCCATGTATCATGGCTGACAGCAGATTGGATGTAATGAGGAGCCAAGGTTGGGGAAAAGTGTTAGCTATGACTGTTGAACAGGGAGAGGGACTAATTTAGACTGTGTCCATCTGAACTGAGGTATACCTGGTTGAAGGAGGTTTATGGTTTTTATCGTCGTAATGCTTGAAAATGGACCCCCCTCCCCCCTTCCCCCTCACCCTTTTAAAATAAGCTTGATTACCAAGTTGTCTGGGTCCATAATACACTATGTACAGCAGCATTACACTATAAACATTCAGAAGCCGTTGCTTATTGGCAGAACGATAGTCTTCAAAAAAACGCACACAAGAAAACAGCAAATGTTTCCAGAGCCAGATGCTCGTCTTTTTTTTTTTGTTTGTTTGTTTTTTACACTAAAATGCACTGAGAGTCCTGTGGATTTTCTCTGCAAGATCTCCTCTCTCCGTAGAAAACCGAGCAGAACATGTCGCCCTCCCGTGTGTGTGTGTTTGTATGTATATAAAAGCAATACATGATAAAAGTGTCCGTTGAGGGTCGTCGTCCCAGCGTGTGAGCACTGTCACTCGTCGGTTGTAATCGTAAGAATCCTGAATCGCCTCGGGATGAGAGAGTTTTGACCGTTAAAATGTTAAAATCCTCAGGCACACATATCAAAATGAGGTGGATATCAACTGATGTGGTGAGGTGGGCGCAGGGTGTTTCCTGAACGCGAGTAGCGGCCCGCACTTAAAAAAAAAAAAAAAAGGAAAAAAAAAAAAGACAAAAACATGAACAAAGAAAGAAAATACTCCGAGCCAACCAACCAGGGTCGGCTGTTCATCCCCTCATGTTGATCCAATGTGGTTCCGTGAGCCCGTCCGGTGTCGCTCCATTGGCCGATCATAAGCTGGACTCCTTGGGTGGGAGGTCCACATTGGTCACCATGGTGACGACGGTGACGATCTCCTCGGGGCCGATGATGGGGGCCTGGCGTTGCATCTGGCCGATGCGTTCCTCGACGCAGCCGGCAGAGAGGCGCGCCTCAGCTTCGTGGTCCCAGCAGTCCTCGATGGTTTCACAGAGCATGGCCAGACCCTGACGGACGACAGCACACGGTCAATAACAGCTACAGACGGGTTCTACCGCATTTTACAGATAATACAGCCTCGTAAGTCTTTCCCCATTAAAGACAACATTTGATGACCCCCCGGGTACCCTTAATGACGAGTTATGACAACTAAAGATGTGATTCAATGACCATTAGAACAGGTTTTTCAAATGTGACAGATGTTGTGATAGGCGGAGGTGACCACAACCCATATTAGGCCAACCAATAGGATTAAATAATACATTTTCTTTGTTTTTTCTTTATTTCTTTTTTAAATACTTTTTTCTTTATTTATTTTATTATTATTTTATTTTCTAATTGTTAATTTAACTTAAAAAAAATTTTAATTCTTAATTTAGTTTGATGTTTAGTTTGTTTTATAACTAAAAAAAAATAAAAAAATTATGATGCTAAAAAATTTTCACTGTTTTTTTTCCCAAAGTTTACCAAAAGTAGTGATGATTGTAGCCACCAGAAAAAGAAATAACACACTAGAAAAAACAACATGTTCCCTGACTAGAACTAGTAACATATGTGGGTTGTTCCTAGTAGGGGTCCAAGATGGAAAGAGTTAAGCCCAGTACCCCCCAGTTTTATTTATTTATTTATTTGGGAACTTATTCAAGTGATTTAATACTGTTAGTTTAGCAGTCACCAGTTTGTAATAAAGTCAAAAGTATAATATATTTTTAGTGTTTTTCCTCTATTTGTCTAAAATAAACATTGGTTATCGCTTTGTCTGCCTGTAACCTCTTCATTCTGCTTGGGCTTATCCAAATAAAAGTTACAGACTTTTCCAACCCCCACCCCCCAATTGGCCAATCCATTGTTTTATGTTCTATTGAAATGATTCCCACTGGAAACAAGGGTTTACCAGTTTAAAAAGTCCATTATTAGTCACCCTCTGTACATCCAAGCCAAATATCCATGATAGTTCTGGTCAAAATAGACACAGTAACATTACTATTAGAGGTTATTAGTATATATTTAACGCACAAGGGCCACTGGTTTTGTGATGTATATAATGTTATCTATTAACTCCAATTAATTCCAAGCAAGAAGCAGAAAATTGCAAGTCAAAAATCACACAAAAAAGCTGTTTTTTTCAGTCCTTGAATTCTGCAAAGAGAACAGGTTCACGTTCATTTATAAAAAGCACAACAGAGCTGTTTGACACGAATATTTGATGGAATGACCTTGGTTTCATTCACAGTACTAACATCTGTTTCATGGCACTTGCAGAGTAAAAATGAAGCGGTTTAAAGACTTGTGAACCTCTGTCTTCTTCTGGATCGGGTCTGGAAACATAGTGTGGTCTGTGCACTATTTTTATGGACTTGTCATAGATGCACATACTGTTAATATTGGTACTATCATGTCTATTCATATTCTATGTCTGTATTATTTTAGTCTACTTCAGTTCTCTTATTCTACTTTTTTTGTAAAATTTTATAGGCTACTTTTTCATTTTACTGTTTAGTTTTTGTAATTTTACACTCACTCTATTCTTATTTTTTGACATGTTGGGTTTTTTTATTCATAAAGTTGTACTGACTGGCGTAACACTATTTTGTTTTTTCTTATTTTTACTTACTTATTATTACTATTTTTCTTTGTTTGAAAACAAAGGATATTGAATTGCATTCTGTTCTGTTCTATTCTATAGTATTGTATTCTATTCTATTCTATTTCATTGTATTGTATTGCATTCTATTCTAATCCATTCCATTGTATTATATTGTATAATACAGTATTGTATTGCATTGTATTGTATTGTATAGTGTAGTATTGTATTCTGTTCAAATCTTTTCCATTGTATAGTATTGCATTCTGTTCTATTCTATAGTATATTATTGTATTCTATATCATCGTATAATATTATTACCGATTCTATTTTATTTAATGCTGTTCTATAGTATATATTATATTGTATTCTTTTCCATTCTATTCTGCTGTATATATTGTAATGTATTCTATTCTATTTCCATTGTATAGTTTTGCATTCCATTCTATTCTATAGTACATTATTGTATTCTATTCAATTTCATTGTATAATATTGTTGTCTATTCTATTCTACTCTATTATATTCTATAGTATATTTTTGTATTCTATTTTATTCTATTTTATAGTATATTGTTGTATTCTATTCTATAGTATATTTTTGTATTCTATTTTATAGTATATTGTTGTATTGTATTGTATTCTATAGTACATTTTTGTATTCTATTTTATTCTATTCTATAATATATTGTTGTATTGTATTCTATTCCACTGTATAGTATT
The DNA here is from genome assembly GCA_029814645.1 of Fowleria isostigma. NCBI lineage: Eukaryota > Metazoa > Chordata > Actinopteri > Kurtiformes > Apogonidae > Fowleria > Fowleria isostigma. The sequence continues at coordinate 9,239,232 of JAPTGZ010000013.1, forward strand.
GTATTGTTGTCTATTCTGTTCTATTCTATTCTTACCATGTGTTTCTGCCAACAGTCTCTCAGGCAGGGCCGCAGCTTCTTGTGGACGACCACCTCCTGCATGTCCTCCAGAGACGGGTGCTGACCCACCTCCTCCTCGAACGGGAGCATGTATTCATCTACGGGACCTGGTGACACACAAACGCACCGTGAGCCGTTCCGCTAACCCCACTACTACGTGACCTGGTAAACGCGGCGCTCTGTGGGAGTCTCACCGTCTGCGGCCGTGCAGCGCGACGCCAGCTCCCACAGGACCAGACCGAAGGCGTACATGTCGATACGCAGGAAGGAGTCTCGCTGGAAGTTGATGGCGCCCTCCAGGACTTCGGGAGCCATGTAGCGCCGCGTCCCCACCTGTGGGCGAGGTCAGGCAAACCACGGGGGGGGAAAAAAAAAAAAGCACAGAGAGAAGTTTGACTGGCAGTAGAGGAAGTAGGGAAGCATGGCGCAGCTGGCAGACGGGCTGAAATAGCGTAAAGTGATGCTCGTCATCGACTGGTGTTGCTTCGTCGGCAGATCAGCTGCGATCAACCCAAAAACAGTGAATCGGTTCAAATGACGTGAGCTCAGCATGTTTAACCATTAAATATTCAAAGAAACGCCAAGTTGGGCTTCGGGCCCTCAACTTTACAGATGAAGGAAGTTTTCAGATCCGACAGAGAATGAATGGTTGGATTTCAGGTCGATTCATGACCCAGAATGACTCATTCACAAACAATGGGACATGGCAGAAGTGGGTTTTGGAGGATGTTGTTTGAGATGTTAAATCCACTATATCGACAAAAGTATTGGGACATGTTTAACTCTTTCCCCCCTGAATATTAAGTTGAGATGGTAGATCTGTTTTTCTGTTGTTGATTCTTTTGTTATAATGTGAATGTTCGACGATGTTCACATTTAAATGAATGTAAGTAGTGGATCAGGTAAACAGGCGAGGCAGAAAATAAGCTTTTACTTCTAGTCTGTTTCTTTTATGGTTTTTGTTTGTGATTGTTGCATTGAGGGGAATGATTGATGTGCACACCAAAATAAACTATTCATTCATTCTTTATTGTACATGCAGTTGTAATTAGTACTGTAATAGAGTGCATGAGCTCGAAATACACTAATAAACTAAACAGTCTCAAGAATGTGATCATTTATTAACTCTTGACCCCCATACCCTTAATGATGAGTAATGTGACAGATGCTGTGATAGGTGGAGGTGAACACAACTCATACTAGGCCAACCAATAGGATTAAAATATATTTGTCTTTATTTTTTATTTATTTCTATTTATTTATTTTTGGATTTTTTATTTGTTTTATTTATCTAAAAATATAGTAAAAATTATAATAATACATTTTTTTTATT
>JAPTGZ010000013.1:10212015-10222841 GCA_029814645.1 Fowleria isostigma
AGGGAACACTCTGCATGACAATACCTACATCTGTCTGCCGTTTTGTTCTTTGTCATATCAGGGGCTGTCTTTGTGGCAGAGCGCTGTCGTGGTAACAGGAGGTTAGAGGTACGGGGTGGCGGGGGAAGAGGTGGGTGGCAGAGGAGGGGTTGTCGAAGGGAGACTTGTGACTCGAACGCCCCTGTGACACAGCTTTTGTTGTGCTTCGATATTTGATCCTCTTAGCAGTTTGCCATGCCTCCGCCCCCATAGTACCCTCCACCGCCACTACTACTACCATTAACACACACATTCTCCTACTTTAAGTTGCTGTTTGTCCTCCTCTGTCCCTTTTGTTGAATACTTTTCACTTTCTCCCTGCACCTGTTTGTCTGTCAGACTGTTTGTTTTAATCTGTTTGTTGCCAGATGGGTGGAGTTTTTATAACCCAGTTGTCCACTTTTACATTTCTACAAACCATAAGAACATGCATTCTTTCAGTGTCACCATCCCTCAGTCTTTTCCTAATCCTAACCAACACATCTTAATCCCCTTGTAGAGTATTGTTGCAAATTTGCCTCAATATTCCACTGTTTTTGTAATGAGGTGCCGTTCAACACTCTTTTGTGAATGTACATATGTTACCTGGTTATCTACTGATTTTCTGATTATTTTTGTTCAGTTTGTCCACTCATCTCCACCTAATTTAGGATCTGCTTGACAGCAACAACACAAATAATGTGTTTTTAAAATAAAATTGTAAAGAAATTTATGGAGTAAGAGGTTATTGCCTAAAACCTTAGAAGCAAAGTACACTCTTTGGTGGCAAAGTGCTGGATTTCATATAATTCACTACAAAAATCCATTGTCTTCCGAGAAAACACCAAAAATCACAGAGATAAAAAGCTAAGATGTAGCTATACTGTGTACTTTTAGCTCCCAAACATGGACACTACATGTATCTGTGGTTTATAGGATCATTCGAAAGCAGCACTTTTTCCTGGCAGTTGGATTTCTAACATCCGGGCTGTTCAGAAAGTGAATCATGGAAAATCAAACTAACATAACAGTCAAAAACTACCTATCTGAGCGTGTCTTGCACAGTTGCAGCCCCATATTTTATCCTTTGTGGGTGGTACCCTTAATGACATCAATATGCACAGTTGGTTAAAGAGCGCGACCAGTTTATAACATGACCTTTCCTCTGCCTTCTTCCCCTCTTCTCACACATTCAGGAGAAACAAAGTTGAGGCAGCAGGCCTCCAGAGAGACCATTACAGGCCCTTTATTGTTTTAAAGCTGAGGTCATCCTTCTGCTCAGCGTAGTTGAAACAAAGGCCATGGGTTTATTGCAGGCTCAACTGTGTGAAAGGAAACGCACTCCAACATTGTTTGATTCTCAGAGATACTAGGCAGGCATCCCCGCTGTTTCCTTTAGATGTTATATGAAAGTATTATTCAGTAGGTTTGTTTGCATCTGATCTAACGCCTGAGTTGTTGGGGTTTTTTTTGGCTTTTTTGTGCATGTTCACATATTTTACGTATTCCAACTGCCTCATGCCCCCGAGTGCCCCAGCCGAGGTGTCGAGCGTGACAGTTTGCTCGTGTTGGGATGTCATCGCTGTTTTCCCTGACATGTTGACATGCATCAGAGACTGCGAGGAAAAAATAGCGACGGATAAAGGGCGGTCAAAGTTAAAACCATGCAGGGGTAGATTTTTAATTTATTTATTTTTTGGTTTTTACTTGAAAATGAACCCACGCTCCATGCTCTGCTGATATAATATTTGATGTGCGACGCAGTGAACCCAACTTAAATTAAATCAGATCTTTTGGACGCACAAATGTCATGTCATGTCGGACACCCAAGCCTCCTGAATTATGTCAAACATGATATTTTATATGCATGATAACTGTCTTATTTTACAGTATCAGTGCACTAGGATCAAGCCAAACAATGAGGGCTCATCAGCCTCCATTGCTCTGGTCACAATGTCAGCCCTTGTTTTTGATGTGGTGACCTTGATAATTGTGATGGTAATTACAATAAGTGGCCATTATATTTCAAGGTGCAGCGACCTTCATTATCCAAATCAATTTGAGTCACTATCAATTTGATAATACCCTAAATGCGTGGCTGCATGGAAGATGCACACTCGGCACGGCTGTCGTCTGCCATATAATGGAATGCTGTTATTGAGATTGAGCCGCCCCTCTCTCATCCACGGCAGCAATCAATATTAACAGCTTGTAAAAAGTACGGCAAAGGATTAGCCTCCCCAACCAAAGGAATGAGATACTTAAACAAAGTGCAGCCGATCAGGCCTCAGATAGAAACTCACGGCAAACGTGTGATGTGTGTATCCTGTGAAAGTTGTCCTGGTGGTTTGTGGGTTTCAGGAAGCATCGCTGAAACAGATATGTTTGCGCTAAAGCTGTAGATGTATATTTATGCATGAAAAGGGAAGGAATCCTACGAGACAGCGTCTAGAGCCTCGTCTGACCCATATATATCTTGTACGCACAACAAACTCCTCATCTCTAGAGTCGTCTCTGTCTAGAAATGAATTTACTTGCATGGAATATATAAAACAAATCTCTTCCAAACAAATGAAACACATTTTTTTTTAATTTAGTCTTTCTTTTTTCTAGCACAGAAGCTCATTTCTGGTGAAATCTTTCAAAGGAGTTGGTTTCTGTTGCCCTTTTTCACCCTTGCACAAAAGACGTTTGACTTGCTGAGGTGATATTGTTCACAGTAGAATCACTACAGAGATTTACCAGGCTTTGCAGGCTCACAGAGATCTACATTCATGGCCTTAACTGTGTTAAGGGAAAGAAAGTGGGACTTGGCTCACGGACACAATCCACCTGGATTTTTTTGACCTCGGCTTGAAAAGGAGCAGGCGTCCCAGCAAAGGCCTATCTCATGTCTCAATAGATTCCAGCCTGACAGATTAGGATGTGTTACAAGCCTCTTTATGCTACAGGAAAATACACCCCACCAAGTACAGAGCTGTTAAATTCTGCACCTGTATTGTGTTGCAGAAAAAAGTGCAAGCCTGGCACTTCTTCTGGCCTTGTCCAGCAGCAATATTTGGAGCTTATTAATAAAAAACAGACAATTGTTTGGCAGTTCTTTTGATGTATGTGCCTATTCGCCGGGTAACCCCCCTTGTCTGACAACGTAGGAGAGAGATTGTTTTCCTCAAACAGACCTCCCCCGCCATCTCCCAGCTGAAGCAACTCGGCCGGCCCAAGGCTTGATTTGCGAGGTACCTGACATAATTTACTGTCCAGGCGACTCATATTTCAAAAAATGAGGACAAACAGTATTGAATGAAACGCCAATATAATTAATGGCAATCATGATCATACGGAAATTGTTTGCCCCCCCCTTTTCCATTCATACATTTGAACAGTTGTAAAAATAAAAGGCGCAGGGTTTATGTTCAGGGTTACAAAACAGGGTCAATCTAGGAGGATAACACTCCAAAGATCACCTATTTTGTCAGGATTTTAAAGTATAGAAGTAAAGTCAGGCAGTGCTGTGAGAAGCATAGCCTCTTTTGATTTGATTTTATGCAGATATGACATGCTGGAGATGCAACAAGATGGAAATCCTTTACAGAACAAAAGGACCAAAGGATTCAAAAGAGTTGTGCTACTTCTGGACAGCAGCTGACAAAACTCAACAGGAAAAGCTGACATGTTCCAGCTGAGGCTGTGAGGATTATAAAGACTACAGCAGCTTTTTTTTTGGTTTCGCTTCCTTTTTTTCTTCTTACTGTAGGCCTTTCTTAATTGCTGGATGCTAAATTATTTGGGATAAACTGCATGTTCAGAGGGACCCAGCAGCCGACCGTCATCTGTCCGTAAGCTCGTCATTCTCACTTAGAGTACAGTGTGGAGTAAAAAAAAAAAAAAAAAAAAAAACAGCAATTATTTCAGTGACCTCATTGTCATCCACTGGAAAAATGTGTAATTAGCGCGTGTTTACAAGTCTGGCACACCTGCAGCTCATCTTTCGCTGTAATGTTTGCCTTCAAGAAGCCAGGCGGCTGCCAGCCACTGTCACTGGCTGTCACCAAGACGGGAAAAAAAAGGGAAGGAGAGAAAAGAAAGAAATGAGGCAGAGAGAGGGGTGAAGTAGAAAAAAGAGCGCCACTGTGTGTGCCATTCTTCCAGAAATCTCTGACTGGCTTAATGCCGTCGTTGCTGTGTATGTGAAGAAATGGGCATTTACATGGGTATACAATAGAGACTACATTACTTACACAGTAGCCTCATTATATCCTCGACGCCTACCTTCTGCCCCGCACTGGTTTACTCACTCCTAGCTCTTATTGTTGGGGTATAATGGCGCTTGGGCATTTCTGAAATTCCCTCATTATTCAGCTTATTAAGGCTGCACCAACTCGATAATCGTGCCGCATTTCGTGTCAAAGGGGGCGACTGTGCTGATTTGCCACATTTGAAGGCTAGACAAGGCTCCGAGCTCAATCCTCCACGCATGCAGGCGGGATGAAATTGCTCTGTAAATACAGGCGACGTGTAATGCTTTTCGGCCCGGGCTGACACAATGCGTGCTCCTCCCGAGAGTCAAACCCAAGGCGAAGTGCACCTGACAGATAACCCTGCCGATTTGGATGTCATTACAACGGGGGGCCCAGGAACACATGGAGCAATTCATCAGTACAGGGGGAAAAAAAAAAAAAAAACAACATAGCGACACAACAGGCAGCTGTTAGGGAATGTATCAGAAAGTGCACCAAGCAAAAGGGGGAAAGTGACACGGCCTTGCCATTTACGTCCCTATTCCTGACACCAAATGCTTCATAGTTTGCGGGGGAAACCACAGAGAAAACATGTCATTGAAATGTTGCTTTTTTGCGAATTTTTGCAAATTTTCAGAGGCGATTGTCCTACATTTACTTTGAGATAAAATAGGTGTGTCACTTCTGCTAATGGGACTGACAGTGACTGTGAGCGGCAAACAGTCATGGCGTTGGGAAATGAAAAAAAAAAAAAAAAACAGCCACAGCGACTAGTGTACATTAAAAGCAACATATGCTCACAAAGAGAAAATGGGTCACAAAGAAACAATTTGTCGCACAAAGAATGTTTTTTTCTTTTTTTTCTCCTCCCTTCTTTCTGTCTTCACATGCATTGAGTTTAATTATTGTGTGAGGCGCTTAAGCTCTCTTTGGGTTGAAGCATCCTGTCTCTTTTTGAAGAATATTTAGAGGCGGTTCAGGATGCCAAGAATATGTGGCCGCCTAGGGCTGGTCGAGGCTGCATTTTGCTATGTGACATGTTGTCATATACAGGGGGGAGAAAAATCAATTGGCAATTAAATGATACACCTTGTGAAGATGACAAGAGGCATTTGGTTGCACAGGAAGAAGTGGGTAGTGAGGGGCTTTGTAATGAAGGCCTAATGACTATTCATAAGCGATTTTCAGTCCGCTGATCCACTCGACTGGGAAGCTCTGCCCTGGAGAGTCGGTGCTGTCACTTTTCCTCACCTCAAAAAGGCGCTGCAATCGACGGTGTAGGATGCGAGCAAAAAATTACCCAGAATCCTGCCCGGGGCCTGTCTCAGGTCACATGCAGGATGATGGGGAGTTATAGGAGGGGGGGGGACACACATCTGGCACACTATAGGTGGCACCAGGGGACAAAATACACAGAATCAGGAAGCAGCGAATACACAGGATTGACAGAGTCGGATACCTTTTCACACCACAGTGAGTTCAGGGCTTTGTTCTTCTTCTCTGCCCGTATCCTGTTCATATTATCGAGCTGACAGAGCTTTGAGGTGGCCATCTGCGGGGGCTACAGCATGGATTTATGACCTTGCCATGAACTCTGGTCAATAGGTGATAAATTTGAGAGGCCCTCTTTGCAATAGAGCATGCTTTAAATGGGAGATCTCCAGGGAGGGATGCAGCAGGGCAGCTGAAGCAAAAAGGATTCCGCCATGACCTTTTACCCCGCCGTCAGATCATCAGGTCACTTCCTGCCAAAGTGCCCGATCACTGCCCCCGCCCCCCCACCACCACCACCCTGAAGCAATGCTCTCACTGGTAATATCAGTTGGCAGATCTGCTACAGGAGATATGTTTCAAGTCATTAGTCAGGTTTTATGTCCAGATGTATCATAAGTTTTTGTTGCATCTGCTTCTGTTTGGAGACATTGGTTCATCAAGATAAGCAGTCGATACAAATTAGTAGTAGTTAGTAGCAGTATAATATATATAGCAATTAGTAGTTGTGTGTTTTTCCTGCCCATTTGAGAAGTTCATGTCTTTTCATGTTTGATGCATCATTGGTTTAATAGGGTTTTCAAAGTTTGCCAGTTACATGTAGTATTTCGTATAATAACGCACTCCCTGAACTGTTGATTGAGAAGCTAATAGTTGTAGAATTTAAACCATTCAGTCCAAAAAGCCTGAAGGTTCCCTCTTTCTTGTACAATGATAATTTTCAGCCTCCTCCACAGTTCCACAGGTACATGATGGTATTTTGATACATTATTTAATAAATTTTTTTAGCTAATTCAACAAATACTGCATCTTGTGACATAGTTAAATAGATTTTATCATCACACCATAACTTGGCACATCCTTGTCTGTGATGTTTGGAGCCTTTTTCTGATTTTCACTCAAATGTTTTTAGGTCAAATTGTAGAAAAAAAAATAATGTATAAAAACTGCAGGATGTGAAACACAGTTAGTGCCCACTGGCCCATTCTCTGATTTCTGACATGTTTTATTTCCCCCAGATTGTTATCAGTTTCTGTGATTTGTGGCTGCAACCGTAAGCATTCCTGTCTGATCCACTGGTATCACTTTCCCTGTTCGCCTGGGCTGCCATGTTTTGATACAACTGACAAATACCAAAGACCCTCTATATGTATACATGCACTGTTCAAACATGGCGTTATCTGGCTCTTATCGCCTCTCACGGCTCACCTTATCTAAGGTAAATACAATAATGTGCTCATTAGGCTCTGCTTCATGGCTACTTGGCAGGCGTGTTTGCTCAGTAATAAGAGCTTGTCAGAAGCAGGCCAGGTCAGTGGAGTGGGGGAGTGAGTGTGTAAATGGAGGAGGCTAAAACCCAGAAATTATGCTTCCAGTGCAGCTCTGCGGTGCAGTAATTGAATAAGTCCCAGTACCTGAGCGAGTCGGCGGCTCTCGTGGCTTTTCCCCTCAGCCTTCAAGCCAAGAGTCCATAGCCCCTTTTTCCTTTTTTTTTTTCACCCCCCTTCCACTGCATGTGGCGCACCGCCAAAACGACTATTACATAATTAATCTGCATTGATCATCTGGTTAGCACATGAATCAAATGGCGGAATAATTGAGTCATGAAGTTTTGAGGTCCTGGCTCGCTTGGTCTGCCTCCCTGGATGGTTAACCCTTTATCGGGCAAGTGACTATTTTTGGTAATTTCTACATACATTACAAGACAGTGACAGCAACAGTTATGGTGAGGCAATAATCTCAGGTCAAATGTGGTCTTACAGGGTCTGTAAGGTCCACATCTGCATGAACAGTGAGTCTACCTGCTCTGTTAGGGACTTTGAAGTGATGGTACTACTGTAAGGAATGATGCTCAAAGGGATAACGTGGATGTTGACAGGTGTCTGGATCAGTTGTAATGTTCTAAAATGCATGTTCCTAGCACCTTATATACGTTTTCTTGTATTTTTTATACATATACTTCTTGGATATCTTTTTTTTTTTTTTACAATTATGGGCAAGGAACCAAATATGGTAACTTTAGTAACCTAAAATCTTCTTGTTACATCATCCAATAACACACTAAGGTTAAAATTTTGACTCAGAGTTTTTCTGAGGGCCCTATAAAGGGTTAAATGTGGAGCTGGAGCTGTAGAACAATGCTTTAACATTTTGAACCTGAGGTGACAAGTCAGTCTCAGGTCTTGGTGAGGTTACAAGTCGACGTCTTTAAATTAAGGGAAGCAGCCCCGTCCAGCAGCATTGTAAAACACGACTTTCTGCATCTATTTTCTTATAGAAATTGTCTCAAGACCCAGACAGAAACTAGGCCAGGTTTCCTCTCTTTATTTTGACTGCGAAGAGCTTTCACCACCAGTAAAAAAAAAGCCATAGATCTCGGTTTAAAAATGGTAACATATATTGTCTCGTAACCTTTTATCACTCTTTTATTAGAATAATTTACAGTTGGAACATTAGGTCAAGAGTGAGAGATTTCCTCTTTGTGTCACCGGGGTGAAACCGGGACCTGGATCGCATGTTACTGAGTGAATCACAGCTCAAATAGTGCTTGGCAAAGCAAGTCCTGCGTGGCGAATGGACCTCATCAGCAGAAAAACTCGAGCTGCATTCAGTGCTGCAAAATTTAGCAGGAAATTTACAAATAGGTGCAGTGGACTAATGCTGTCCCTTTACAGGCATTAACGGCAGGGAGAAGGTAGTTCACTGTAATCGAGGGGAAGGAGGAGGGAGTGAAACTGAGACGTGTAAATCAATGCCTGGTCTATCTCATCCAGATAGGGGCTGCTGTGTGTCGACTAGTGTGTGTGTGTGTGTGTGTGTGTGTGTGTGTGTGTGTGTGCGTGTGTGTGACTGCAACACAAAGACACTAAGAGGGAGTGAACACTGCAAACACTGTCTTTCTTATCACGTCAGTCTTGACATTGGTTCGCATTTTCTTCAGCAGACACAATATGACTTTGGTGAAATGGCTGAATATCTTCCTTGATTCCTCAACAGTGTTTTACAAAGATACAGGCGCTGCTTTAAAAAAATAATAAATAAATAATATCTGCAATTACATTTCCATTAAAATGTCAGACGTTAAATTTACAGTTGAATCTGGACCAAATAGACTCTTCTTCGCTTCCTGTAATTGAATGAGTTTGACTCGTTTCAAGATACTGACCCTCACTTCTAAATTATAGCGCACTACAATCACAATAATGGTATAATATGGGAAATTCCACATCGACACACCTAAACAACTAGGTTAAATATAAATATATGGTGGAAATCTGTAATTGTATTCAACATAATGACTCATTTCACTTGGCTGACTGTAAGAAACATAGTAAACAGTCAAATTGATTACATTAATACAGCAGTATTTATGCTACAAAATACATTATTATTTTAATTCCATTTTACACTCTCAGTATTTAGCTTATAATGACCAGTAACCACCATGCTGATGTAATATAAATAGATAATGTACTATTTGATAAAAAAAAATAAAATAAATAAAAATATTAATCTACGTGTTGTTGGGTTGAAATGCAATTATAGTATGTAACTCAGTAGCTTGTGCTAACATGTCATTGAATAAACCAACAGTGTTTAGTCAAATTTTAAAATTAGCTAACATTACATGAAGCCTTTTCATTATCATAAGTTGTAAAGTGTTGATTTCAATCGATTTAACTCTTAAGTCAGTGACCAAGCTAATGTAATGTTAGCTTAACATTCAATATTCAGTAAGTCTACATGGCTAATGCTAAGTTAGCATTTAGCATTAGCACATTTTATGCTTTAAGCTGTTTGAGTTTACCTCATCACAACATCAAAATATGTTCTTTTATTGTTCTGTTGAAGAGTTTTTTCCGTGATTTGACCATTTTAGGTAAAGGAGTCTTGAAAATGCATGCTTTTTTTTTTTCCCCCGGTGGAAGAAGAAACCAGAGCGCTATTGTGCCTCTTCGCTCTTAGCTGGGGTCAGGGCAGCAGCGACACCAGCAGCTGTAGTAGCTAAGTAGTTTTAATTGAAGTAGCAGTGCCATCATTAACATTGCTATCATTATTACAAAGCGAGCGGTTCCGATGATACCTCTGTCCCCAGCCGCCGCCGCCACTGCCCCCCCCCTCCAGACACCCGCACATCATTATGCAGTGGCATCTATCAGATACTAGCTTAATTAGGGCCTGTACAGCACATTAAGCAAGGGGAGTAGCCAAGCTCAAATATTTATAAGGTTGAGTATATTTATGATCTGTGTCATAATCCCTTATTGGAAGATTTCAGTGGAGGTTTTACAAAGCAGACCTCTGCTCTCCTGACACCGACCTCCTCCTCCTCCCCCCTTCTCTTTTCTCCTCTCCCTGTGCAGTTTTATATTTAATCTAATGAACTAATGCTTATATTCATAGCAAATGTGAGAGCAGAGAGGGCTTCATTTAAGGAAAGTTCTTTTTAACCTCATCAACTGGGCAGTCGATGACCTATTTTAGGGTTAGGGTATGTGTTGCATTTCATTTTAAGCCGATGTAGTTTTGTTATAGGTTGTGTTTAAGCCACATGTTAAACAAAATGTTTTTTTGTTTTATTTTGACATTTACTTCTGTTGTTCCCATCTCAACTTCACTGAGGGTCATGATTCTGAAATAAGGAAAATAAAAGTTTCTAAGCTAAAAAAAAAAAAAAAAAAAAAAAGCATGTAAACGCAGTTTGAAACTGATGCTGAAGATGGAAAGCCTAAACTTTTACCTGTTTTGTGTGAAATGTGAAGTACACCGCTTTGTCCAACACCAGCAAATCAAGTATATGATTGAAAATAAACACAATATAAGTAAATAGATAGAAGAAGACCATTCGTGAATATGTTTAAGTGGCCTTTATTTTCCTAATTGTCATCGACTGAGTGGCACGAGGTTAACTATGTGCTATTTTTAGCCTGTACAGAGAGTGTAGGTCTAAGTGGCAGTGAATGGCACTTCTTCCTCTTGTAATGCCCCCACCTCCCCCCCATACCCCGTCATCCTAGCGCCACCAGCGCTCCGATAACTCCTCTCGTCTGTTTTTTTTTTTTTTTTTTTTGTTCTGCC
>JAPTGZ010000013.1:10268123-10289920 GCA_029814645.1 Fowleria isostigma
ATGGAAACGTAGGAAGAAGCAAATAAAGTAAAAAGGTGAAATAAAATGAAATTATACAATATAATAATAAAAATGGGGCACACCGCTGTTTTAGCTTGTATTACCGTCCTTTAGGTCTGCTGAGTTTTGGGAATTTTTTTATTATTTAATTCACTGATTGTGTAGATGTTCATTAAAGTGGAAATTGAAGTTGAGGGTTATTTATTAGAAACTGAGAAAACAAAAAAAAGTGACTTAATTTTTTTAAATTTTAGATTTTTGCTACTTATGGGTAAGGAACCAAATATAGTAACTTCATTGACCTTTATTACTACATAACAGTAAAAAAAAGAAAAAAATTCACAAACATAATGAAATCTTGATACATTAAGGTTGAAATTTAGATTTTCATAGTATTTCCGAGTGCCTTATAAAGGGTTAAAAACGATCATCATAACATGGAGTCTTTCACACTTCCCTCAAAAGCCACAAACAATGAAATCTAATGAGAACGCCGTAAATGATGCCGTCAAATGCGATCCATTGGCACCCATGACATTTCAGTGCCATTTTTGACAACCAAATATCTGCTACCTTGACCTTTTGCAAATTGGAGCGCAAAGTCATCACAGCCTAACAAATGGCTCTTTAAACCTCACCTTGGCTCGTTGTCTAAAAGCCTAATTAACAGGGGATGAAGTCTGATGAGACGTCACTGGGTTTTTCTGGTCGGACGTAGCCAAACAGCCTCCAGAATCTCCTCAGGTTGTAAACAGTGTGTGTGCGTTTTTGCGCGTCCCAACGTGCGTGTTTTTTTTTTTTTGTTTTTTTTTTTTTTGAAAGTCGGCCATCCCCTTGACTAATGAAGGCTGCTGATTTCTTTTAGCTCCGGTTTGTTTTTGGAGGCAGCTATCTCCACACTGCAGCTTAAGAGTTTCCCTGAAGAGAAGGGACTGGGAAATAATTTGAGAAAACGCATTGTGTGGCCTCAGCACTTTGGCTGGCTTAAGATATATTCTGCTCAGCTATGGCAAAGCATGTCTCCTTTTCTTTTTTTTTTTTTCTGTCTTTCTTTCTGTTTTTTTTTGTGCTGGTTTGTGGTTTGGCCTCGGTAATCTGTTCAACACAGAATCAACAAAAGCCACAGTCTCTTGATTGACCTTATATGTGAAAGTCGATACAAAGAAACGTGGCTCTGTTGCTGATTAAGCCCAGCTCGTCTCTTGTCTCTTTACGTCCATATGTGAGCGTGTTTTCCTTTTTTTTTAATTCAAAACTCTAAATCAGATTTGATGTCATGAGTATAATTAGGTCAGTGAAGTTTTCTTACGTGTTGTTCGGCAGCTCCTAGTAGCACGTTTATCTCTTGACTATAGGCCGGATTCGGTTACGATTCTTATTTTCGTCGCCATGGCGTGACAAGCAAACCCAGTAATTTAGATGTATTCTCCCCAAAGCACGGCTGTAATGTTTTAGGGTGGCTGTCCTCATCGCATTTCCACCAAGATGTTCCCAATATCCTCCTGTAAGACATTTCTCAGGGGAAGAAATGAATCCAATTTACCCCCCCCCTTCCTACCCCACCACCCACCATCATCATCATCACCACTTTCTGTGTCGCCTCCTTCACCGTCTCCTTCTTCTTCTTCTTCTTCTTCAGTCAAGAGCGTCGATTGCACTTCAGAGTTCGAGGACTTCTTCGCCAAACGGAAGCTGGACGAGAGCGACAGCCACGTGGTGAGCATCGCCGAGTACCTCCAGCGGGGCGACACCGCCATCATCTACCCAGAAGCCCCAGAGGAGCTGTCCCGCCTGGGCACGCCGGAGGCCACCGGGCCAGAGGAGAACGGTACGAATCCTGCAGAAAAAAGGAGACGGGAATGTTAAGAGTTGAAGAAAGAGATAAGGCAGATTAGAAGATGATTAGGCCAAGTCAGATTACTGTAACCCATGGCAACTATGATGCATTATGATGTCTACGGACCTGAGAAACTACCTACAAAACAGACAAAAAAACGGCATATCCACATCTATTGTGTCCCATCAGTTTGTGTAGTAGTGACTCTGGACTTCAGATTTGCAGGTGAATCTATTTCAAGCCCCAAATATGTGTAATTTTGTTAAATTTAAAAGTTTCTTCCAAAGATGCTAACCCTTTAAGAACAGCGACCTCACCGGCATTTACAGCATTCAAATTATTGTAACTTCGGAACCGTTTGCGCTATTTCCAAAATTTAAGCAGCATTGGAAAGCTGAGATCCCATGCTTTCTGACACTATATAACACTTTACAGCAGATGAGTGGTAATCTATTACAAGCAGAAAGGACTTCGACACAGTATGGATACTGAATGTTCAAGACTAAAAAATATGTTTGAGTAGATCTTAAAAAGTTGAATTTCTGCAATCTCAAAAAGTGTCCTTATAGACATTTACAGGTGTTTTTGAAAATAATTATGCAAAAAACTTCAAATCAGTTTTCTTTTTTACTAAAACACAGTTTTAAGCCTTTATTACTTATAATAATGATAATCAATGGACACATATTGAAAGCTAAGTTCCACCTGAAAATAAAGGCGCAAAAGAATTGGCAATAAAAGACATTTTCAGACACTTTTATTGCAAAGAAAACATGCAGACACCTAGGCGGCCTGTTATAATGGCGGTCTTAACAAGCCAAAGTAAGTTGTCAGCAAATCCAGGAATTGAACAGACTTGGCAAAGTATTCTTATTTGTTCTGCGGTTCCATTTTCTTCTTTAGAAAAGCAAATGAAGACCAAATTTCTCAGACAAATTTCTTGTACCTTAGTAATGAAACGAATAGCTTACGTACAGATTAAGAGGTAATAAAGCCGAAAAGTACTCAAAACACTGCACAGAAACGTTAGAACCTTTCCCTGATTTCAGAAGGAAAGTATTCTGAATTTCCAAAACTGAAAGGCGTTCTTGTTCAATGACACGTCCACCCACCTTGGCGTGGCCGGTTTTATATTCCACGTTTAAGCTTTTTACCCAAAGGAATATACACAGATGACATTTTGATTAGTAACTGTACTTTAGTTATACATTTGTTTCATCATTAACTGTTGGGTTTCTTTAGTAATTTAATTAGAATGTAGCTGCTCCTTTTGTCAACACGGAGTGAAGCACTAATGCATCAAACCCTACCGCCCAAGATAAGATAAGATAAGAAAAGATAAGTGTTTAGACTAGTAAAATAATAACATAATAACCTATAAATATTATCATCTCCAAACATTTGTCTATGTTTTAGAGTGAAAAAAGTAAATTTACTTTATGAAAAGGTTTACAACTGCAATCTATCCTTAAAAAAAATGTGAATAACATAAACAACCTTTTTTTAATACGATAAAATAAAATAAGATAACATAAGACAGGATAAGATTTAGGTCAGTTCAATATAATCAAGCGTTTAGACCAGTAAAATAATAACATAACCTATATTACATATTGTCATTTCTAAACATTTGTCTATATTTTAGAGTGAAAAAAAGTTAATTTACTTTATGACAAGGTTTACAACTGCAATCTATCCTTAAAGAATGTGAATAACATGAACAACCTTTTTTTAATATGATAAAATAAAATAAGATAACATAACATAAGAAAAGATAAGATAACATAAGACAAGATAAGATTTAGTTAAGTTTAATATAATCTCAAGTGTTTAGACCAGTAAAGTAATAACATAATAACCTATAAGTATTGTCATCTCCAAACATTTGTCTATATTTTAGAATGAAAAAAGTAAAATTATTATATGTAAAGGTTTACAACTGCAATCTATTCTTGTAAAAAATGTGAATAACATGAACAGCCATTATTTAATAAGATAAAATAAAATAAGGTAAGATAAAGTAAGCCAAAATAAGATAAGACATTGTTTATCTCATTGTGGGGAAATTTCACAGTTAAAAGCAGCAACATACAACAATTAAGTGCGAGAAAAAGTCAAAAGGTAGAAAAAAACTCCACAAACAAGTGAAAAATGATCATATAAAGAGAAAAATAAATTTGGTATTTATGTAAATATTCATATAAATATAAAATTAATATTAAAGTTCAAGTACTAATCCATACAAGGAACCTGTAGTTGACTTAAATAGTAGACATTTGGGTTGACATTCAACTTGGCCTGGTGAATGTTGTACTAATACAACATGCTTGCTCAGCTAACCTCCCATGTGATAGCAAAGGCCACAAAAAAAAAAAAAAAAAAAAAAGGGAAAGACAAGGAGTCTGGACAGAGCAGCAGCTCTTCCCGCTGACACGAGCAGGCAGCTGTTGGTCCCACAGATTCGCCGGATGCCTTGGTGTTTACCTACAGTCTTAAGCAACAGCTGGGCAGGGGCTTGAAATCAGATAGTGCACCTCTGAAGCTCTCCAGAGGGGAAGAATCAGAACGGGCTCATGATTCATGCCGCAGACATGACCAACGTGTCAACGGGAACGGCATTAAAAACGCCAGGGCGGTTTAAGGCAATTAGGAAGTTGAGGGGGGGAATTATGGGAACGTATGTCAGCAAGTTCATCCACGTAGAATTCGGGCGTATAAGTATCGTTTGTTACCCAAGAAAAGCGAGTGTGCGGAGTCTGGACGGGGGCTGCACAAGTGTGTGTGAGGAGTCGGGAGGAGGTCTTAGTGCAGCGGATGCCAGGCTGACACTGGGGCTCTCATGTGGAGCAGATTGCACAGATAACTCCCATACCACTCTGGGCAGGCCGCCCGTTAGCTGCCATTGATTCGCTGACCTTTTGGCCCGCTTTCCCTTCCCCTTCTTCCCCTCCTTCCCCATCCCCTCCCTCCTCTCCCCGCCGTCTCCCGTGCAGACCTGCCACCTGGAACGCCAGATGCCTTCGCCCAACTGTTGACCTGCCCCTACTGCGACCGGGGCTACAAGCGTTTGACATCGCTGAAGGAGCACATCAAGTACCGCCATGAGAAGAACGAGGAGAACTTCGCCTGCCCCCTGTGCAACTACACGTTTGCTTACCGCACTCAGCTTGAGCGGCATATGGCCACGCACAAGCCTGCGAGGGATCAGGTGAGACGGATTTACTTTTTTTTTTTTTTTTTTCCCTGTTTCGGCTCCTCCTCTTTCTGTCGCCTGTTTCATTTCATTTCTAATGTGCTCTGATCCCTGCGAGAAGAGAGATCATTTTTTCTGATTGGCAATCATTATTAATTTTTCATGGCATTTTGAAGATGCAGATCCTTTAATGGTAATAACTTTAATTGAGGCCCTAAATGGTTTTTTGATGGCCCTCCCTGATATGATTTCCCAGTCTCGTGTTCACGATCGAATGATTGTGTTAATTTCCAATTTGGAAATTTTTATCAGCTCCTTAACTTCACTTCACTCCTGGCCTTTAATGTTCTTCTGGTGCAGCCCGGAGTCGTGGTACTCCATCAACCCCCCCCTCACCCCCTACTTCTAATTTCATGCACTGCATAAACATCTGTGTATACTTGAATTTTCTCGAGCAATTTATATCCTATATGTCTGAAATATAATGTGAATCTGCTGGCAGTTAGTATGAATCACCTTAAAGTCCTGTGAGGTGAAAACACATCCAGCAGTCACGGGTGTTTAACTCGCTTGTCAGCTTTAAGTTAGAGATGTGCTGGTGAGATAGATTGTGGCAAGAAAAAAAAAAAAAATTGCACGCTTTCGGAGTTTTTGCACATTGGGGGATAATTAGAACTTCTCAGTGATCTAAAATTGGAGCAGTAAATTATGAAACTAGATGGAGACTGTATTTGTGCTTTTCAGGATGATTATATTATAGAGTTTATGTGAAAAAAAAATACAACTTTGACTAAAAGTTCATCTCTAAATTGGAGGCGATAGAATAATATTACATGTAGAAATTGTTCACATCTTGAGTTAGACACAAAAATATTTATCAAAATGAATAAATATTCAAAGATCTATGACGTATCTTACTTGGAAATTATTTAGTTTAAATTAAACTTAGACTTTGACAAACTTTATTAATCCTCAAGGGAAATTACTTGGTCACAACAGCTCAGTTGCACACAAAAACAATGCCGAAAAAACACTAGCAAAAAAGAAACAAAGGAAAGTAAGTGAGAAGAGATAAAAGCAATAAATATTATAAACAGAAGACATTAATAAAACAGAAAAAAATACAAAATTTGACCAGCTTATAAACTAAGTTATCCAAGTCCAGAACTTGAAATCAGGACTCAACAGCAGATAAATCTGTTATATTTACTTATTTGTAAATATTAGAAGTTTTTAAAAATCCAAAGGCAATTTTTTTTTTTTTCATTTCCTCAGTTGAATTATATTGAGTAGCCCCGATTTGACCTTAAAAATAATAAATGAAGAACAAAAATAAAAGTGCTGTTGATTTAAGTTGATTTACAAGGTTAAGGATAGGGTTTGGGGATGATATTTGGTGTGGAAATTCATCCAGGTTTCAAAACAATGACTAAAAAGAAAAATCATTTACATCAGTGATTTAATTGGTTCATATATGTTTTAATTAGAAGAGGCCTTTAAGGTTAAGGTTAAAGCATTTCTATAAGTATCTGTGAAGTAGACGTTTTATTAAGAAGCCCTAAAAAACAGAAGACTGAACTGAAAAGATTGACTGTCAACACAAAAAGTGTTGCAGTTGACGCTTCATCTATCTATCCGATATCTGATTTCGCCTTGGCTGTATTAAGAACAAGCAGCTCCATTCAGCCAATCACAGATGAAATCATGTACCCTGATGCTTTGTGGTGTTGAGTCTCAGGTCGTGGGTGTTGTGTTGTGTTCTCTGAAGCGAGGATGACAGGCTCAGACTGTGGCTGATTTGATCAGATGTCAGCAGCCAGCACTTTCACCTGATCTACCAGCTGGGTGTAAACGTGAGCAGATGGGCCGGCAGGAGCGAGCCGCTGTCCCAATCCTCGTATTACAATGCTGTTGCTCGCTCCCCTTCAGTCTCCAGTCAATGGCCAAAGACTCTATTGAGGCGCTGCAGGTCTTTCTACAAAGCCGGTTATCTTGATTTGTAAATGAGCTGGATTGTTTAAGTGGTAATCCTTCAGATGAGATGAGATTTTTCCATTGGGATGTGGAAGACGAATGCAAAACGTATCACTTCCCTCTCCTTTTCAACATATAAGAAACCGACTGACAGTAATTAATGAGAAAATGCACACGCCGTATTTAGCGACCAACTCCAGAATGTGTAGTGATGCGGCATTAACATAAAGAATAACGTCCTGATAGGTAAACATGTGCTCCGCTGTTCTGTCTGCTATGTTTACAAGCCTTAATACTCCTCCTCCTCTTAACCAATTAGCCAAAATATGACTAATTAGAGGTTATACATATGCAAACATCCACTCCGGTCCCCGCCCACCACCAGCAGTGGTGGCGTTCGCACCAACAACGAGCCATGAAGGTACATTTTGCTCGTGCCATTCACAATTAAGAGCAGGGAGAGATTGTATCTTATTAGCAGTGGTGGCGAGACTAAACTTTACCGGGCAGGGGTCCTCAGGGGGGAAGTAAGAGGATGGTGCTCTTGGTGAAGGGGAGGCGGTGGAGGGGTGGGGGTGTGCGGAGGCGGAGGCAACGAAGCAGCTGTTGCTGTTTGTTTATGCAACTCAGCAACATACGAGCGGTGGGGTCCCACTCCGGCGCTTGGCGGGGCCCCCGACTCTCCCTGCTTGATCTTTGAAGGTTGGGGCTGTTTGAACAATTCCTCCCAGTCCTCCCAGTGTCCTGTGCGCCACCATCTGTCTCCCCAGGAATGTGGGTAGAGTCAGCACACACCCCAGCATTTGTCAAGGCTGAACTGGGAGGAGGGAGTCACTGTTTTTCCCCCTAGTGAGCTCAGAGAAATGTGTTTTTTTTTTTTATTATTTACTAACCGTTTAACGTCCTCACCTCCCACTTAGAATTAATTGTTTCGTGAGTGACGAGCCAGGTTTGCACACCCAGCGCTGTTGTTGTTGCTCGGTATTATATTTTGATTTTTTTTTTTTTTTTTCTTTTCTTGCTTTCTTTTCAGAGCCTTGTTTGAATTGCAAATTTGATGGATTGCAACTGATGTTTACCTTTGAACAGCGAATCAAGGCTGGTCCTATACACTCTGTTCTGTATCCTAAGATTATTAAAGAGACATTTGAGGGTTGTTTTGTTTTTTTTTTTTTTTAAGAAGGCCCCAATTAATTTATCTGAACATGTTCTAAAAAGTACAAAGTGTATTTGAAATGGTGTGGATACAGGTATGCGGACTGGAGGAGTCTACACATTATTCTGAATACCTTTTGGACTGATTAGGCCCAAATTAATGAAAAGTAGATCAAATCAGCGACTCTAATGAAGGCTAAAAAACTCTTCATTTATTCTAAAGCCAAATTCTAAAGGCATGCCTCGTTTGGCTGAGGAGCCAGGAAATTAAAAGGTATGTGATTCTCTCTGTTATCGCCGCCACTGCCTGTAGTCGCTCAATGGAGGTGGGAGTAGAAAGCCAAGATGCTCCGTTGGCGACAGGAGCCATTGGGCTTGTTGTTTGTTGTCATGCCAACCAATTGTGATTATTTCCTGAACTCTCACCCCCATGATGTTTGTGCTTTTTTTTTTTTTTTTCAACACGAACCTCTTTCTTTCTCTCTTCTCTCTAACAGCACCAACTGCTCAACCAAGCAGCCGGTAACCGCAAGTTCAAATGCACCGAGTGTGGCAAGGCCTTCAAATACAAGCACCATCTGAAGGAACACCTCCGGATTCATAGCGGTGAGTCAAGACAGGAATGTTGCCGTGCCCTTTGAATATTCAGAGCCGTGATTTAAGAACACCATGAATCTGCAGGAATTCCATTAGATTTATTTTGGACCCTCCCTGCTGTTAATGGACACTGCTGTGTTAGGAATCAACCCGGTTGCCAAGTGCAATATTTGCACATAAATGTGTGAGCAGCACATCACATAATTTAATTTCAAATTATGAGTTTATTTGTCTGGAGTTTTGCCTAATGAATGGTGTGTTGTTAATTTTCCCTACTTCACTGCAAGTCTTTACAATTCTTATGTTTTCTTTCAGGTGAAAAACCATATGAATGCCCCAACTGCAAGAAGCGTTTTTCCCACTCGGGTTCCTACAGTTCCCATATAAGCAGCAAAAAGTGCATCGGCCTGATTGCTGTCAATGGCAGGATGCGCAGCAACATGAAGACGGGTTCGTCCCCCACCTCAGCCTCCTCCTCACCCACCAACACTGCCATCACACAGCTGCGACAGAAGCTGGAGAACGGTAAGCCGCTGGGCCTCCCGGAACACGGAAACCACCTGAACATCAAGACAGAGCCGCTTGATTTCAACGACTACAAGCTGATGATGGCGTCTCACGGTTTCGGTGGTCCAGGGCCGTTCATGAATGGAGTCGGAGGCAACAGCCCACTGGGGGTCCACCACAACTCGACAGCCCAAAGTCCACTGCAGCACCTCAGCATGGCCGGGCTTGAGTCGCAGCTCCTGGGCTACCCGGGTCACCTGGGGAACAACCTGAGCGA
This sequence comes from Fowleria isostigma, assembly GCA_029814645.1. NCBI lineage: Eukaryota > Metazoa > Chordata > Actinopteri > Kurtiformes > Apogonidae > Fowleria > Fowleria isostigma. The sequence goes on from JAPTGZ010000013.1 coordinate 10,277,664, forward strand.
GGTGCAGAAGGTCCTCCAGATCGTGGACAACACTGTGTGCAGGCAGAAAATGGACTGCAAGCCTGAGGAGCTGTCCAAACTCAAGGCCTACATGAAGGAGCTGGGGTCTCAGATGGAAGAGCAGAAACAGGGGCTGACATCACAAGGGGGCCCTCAGGTCGGTCTTCCACTTGTCAGTCACAATGGTGCCACCAAAAGCATCATTGACTACACATTAGAAAAAGTGAATGAAGCCAAAGCCTGCCTCCAGAGCTTGACGACAGACTCAAAGAGACAGATTAGCAATATCAAACGAGAAAAACCCAACCACATGCTTGATGGAGGTGTGGATGAGAAGGTGCAGGAAAACAACATGTTTACACCTTACGCTTGCCAATATTGCAAAGAAACCTTCCCCGGGCCAATACCTTTGCATCAGCATGAACGCTACCTTTGTAAAATGAACGAGGAGATCAAAGCCGTGCTGCAGCCCAGTGAGAATCTGATGCCCAACAAACCAGGGATATTCATGGAGAAGAACACCCACTTATCCTCCTCCATGGTGTCGGAGAAGGGACTCACTGGGCCCCTTAATCCTTACAGGGACCACATGTCTGTGCTGAAGGCATATTTTGCCATGAACATGGAGCCCAACTCGGAGGAGCTGCTCAAGATTTCCATAGCGGTCGGCCTTCCTCAGGAATTTGTCAAAGAGTGGTTTGAGCAGCGGAAGATGTACCAGTACGGCAGCACCAGAACCCCACCGCTGGAGCACAGGAACAACACTGATATGGTTGTCGGAACAAATAACCACCACACTCCACCAAAAGACTCAATGGTAGCTAGGTCACCTGTGTCTCTAATCAAACCTACTGATCGCATTACATCTCCCTCCATAGCTGAGCTCCATAACAATGTTAACAACTGTGACAACTCACTGAGACATTTGAAAAACCACCAGTACAGCAGCAACGCCAAACCCGCAGGTGAAAAGTTGGACCACTCTCGCAGCAACACCCCCTCCCCGCTAAATCTGTCGTCTACATCTTCCAAAAACTCTCACAGCAGCTCCTATACTCCAAACAGCTTGACTTCAGAAGACCTGCAGGCTGAGCCGCTGGACCTGTCTCTGCCCAGACTCATGAAGGAACCCAAGCATGCACTGACTGTCAAAAGCAGACCTAAAGTCAACAGCATTACCATCGACCATAACAGCGTCCCCTCTCCCCGAGAGCACTTCGAAGAGCCTTTGAACTTGGCCTATCTCAAGAAGGATTTTTCAGGCTCTACCAACAACGGAAACCTTGAAAAAAGCACTAGCCCCATCTTCGGCATTAACCCATTTGCTGCCAAACCCCTGTACACATCACTTCCACCTCAAAGCGCTTTCCCGCCAGCTACATTCATGCCCCCGATGCAGGCCAGCATACCAGGTCTTAGGCCCTACCCGGGCATGGATCAAATGGGCTTCCTACCACACATGGCCTACACTTACGCAGCAGGGGCAGCTACCTTTGCCGAGATGCAGCAGAGGAGAAAGTACCAACGGAAACCAGGTTTCCAGGTAAATAAGCCACCTGTGGTTTTTGTAAAAGCCCCAGGCTCACTCAGATTCTCTAAAATGATCTGAACTCATTTCTGCACTAATTAAAAAACGACTTCAGAGTCAGGAGAGAGAAGCACTCACCTGAGGTAGAGTGAACTGGCAAAGGTGATGAAGATAAACAGCTGAGACTCAGCCACGGGGAGGGGAAGAAGTCAGGCGTCATTAGTGGTGTCAGGGAGGAAGGGAGGTTCAGCTGTTTGCACAGTTAAACTCATTTATAGTTGAGAAAATATCATCTTTTGGGTAATAACTGAAAACAATTACCAACACATGTACTATTTGTGACATTTTGAGCGATTTTTCTGACATTTTCTGACTCGACAATGCATTTATTAACAAAAATCTACTCATCTCAATCATATTTCCATCCTGTTACAGTTAATCACTTTTTTTTTTTTGTAAAATCAATGAGGCAGATCATTGTCTAAATTCTTTTCCTTGTATCTGAAATTCCTCAACCCTTAATCCTGCTATTTATATCATTTGGAATTACCACAACAGACCTAATTTAAAACAAGAAACATACTGGCACAAGTATGAGAAAGTATGCGGCTGAAATAAAAACCAGTATCGATTTTGGCCCCTTAAAAGTCATCTCATTCAAACCCTAATTGTTTCCACTCTCCACTGTAAATTTTACCCGCTGCTGTGTGTGGAATACATTAATGCTGGCTTCAGTTGTCTTCCAGCGCTGGCCCGAACTCAGATATTTTGTTATTAAATATGGGTGAAAGGCCTTTGTAAAAATGACAAAGGTGAGCCCCGGAGCTGTGCACTTCTCTGAAATTTCCCACTGCAACTTCGCTGCATTTTAAAGAGTGCCAAAGCCAAAATGAGCTTCTACATGTGGATTAATAATGCACAGTCTCCATGTTCATTACCACTGAATGCTGAAGGCTGTTTAACATAGAGGGAACCATTTTGATGAAAAAAAGTATTAATAATGTTTCCTATTCTAAGTTATTAAATTAGATTTTAAAAATACAGCTACAGGCGTTTAGTTCAAATTGATTGCAGAGTGATAGTGGTCCCTTCTAAAACACAGTGCAGCGCTGTCCTCACATTATCACACACATATTCATTAAAGAAAGCGTCGGTGGCTCAATATTGGCCATTAAGGTGCACCTTCTGATTTTAATCACTATATGAGTTTGCAATTTCAAGAATGGTTCATCGTACCTCGTCCAGTGTCGTGATATTGTTCCCCATCAATTCATGTTTAAGACTAATCTTCATCATAAAAGGGAATTTTAAAGGAATGTGCAGAAGTAACAGTGCCGTACAAAATTAGACCACACTGAATACACCGTTAGAGCCCGGTTTCATAATGGGGAGCATGTCAGTTATAGATGGGCGATATTATCCCGGAGCTAAAAGTTTTATAGGAAATCAACGCTGGTATGTGCTAGTCATCAAATATGCATGAGAGCATGTAGCGTAGTGTGGTTGTTTAGGAGGGTTAAGCTAGCTGCTTGACAAAGATCACACATGTAGCATCTTTAGCATAAGTAAAAATCCACATTCTTTCCAAGCTGCTGTTAATTTTTAAAGATAATTAGATATTTTTAAGTCCACTGCATTTTAATAGTAAATAGCAAACAAATAGCATGAATGTTAGCAACTCTGGGCTAACACTAGACTCCTAAATCAATGTGTTGCCTCACACTCAGGCAATCTGTCAAATGTTGTAACTTTTAAGGTCCCTCATGAATTATGTGACATAATATATATTCTTAAAATTCACTTTCTGTGCCAAATTTAGTGTTTTGATACACACTTGAATTAGCTTGTGACTCAGGTTCAATTGTTAGCAATGCTTAGGTAAGAGTTAGCTAAAACAGTATGTAACCGTATTTTCTCTCAACAGGTGAAATTTACATTTGTGTCAGTTCTTTTTTTTTATTTTGTAATCATTGAAATCTTTTTTTTTATTTTGTAATCATTGAAATATATGTTATGCATGTTTATTTATTTATCAATACATTAGTATAGGATAAATAGTACCAGCCAAGGTAAATCATGCTAGTGCTAACACACTTGTTCTTCTTTAACTTCTTTTGGCTTTTGCTGTTACTTCATTTTTTTCCCCCTTTTCTTCTAATTGTATTGGAGTTGTAGGTATTTATGTTTTTTGTAAAACCCTTTTAGCGTTGTGTAAGTATCTTAAAAAAGTAATGCTAGCAGTAGCTACTAACAAACACGCTTTTCTTTGGCTTATTTTGACTTTGACCACATTTTAACATAGTTTTAATCATCAACCAGAATTCTTGTCCTTTCTGATTAGGTTCTTTTCTCCTAATTGTGTTGGAATCTTAGGTATTTGTATGTTTTTTTCTGTATAAACTCTGTTATTGTTGGATTAGTAGCTTAGGTAAGTCGTAGCTACTGACAAACAAGTTCTTTTTTGACCACATATTTGATCAAAAAGTCAAATTCTTGAAATGTCTTTTTTTTCTGATAATAATTTCGATTAAATCTTATGTCTTTTTGCGTTTCTCTTTCTAAAACTTATTTATTGTAGTAAAAGCTTAAGCAGCGCTGTAATAGCTACTGTCAAAGGGGGAATTTTAACCGTTTTTCAGCATTTTTCGTCGTCCGAATCCGCTTCTCCGACACCCCAATTTATTGTCCCTTGTTTCTCTCTCTTTTCTTTTTTCTTTCTGTTTTTTATTTTTCTTGTCAAAGGGGGACCTGCTCGACGGTACACCAGATTACATGTCAGGGCTGGACGACATGACAGACCCCGACTCCTGTCTGTCGCGGAAGAAGATTAAGAAGACCGAAAGTGGTATGTACGCGTGTGACTTGTGCGACAAAACATTCCAGAAGAGCAGTTCCCTTCTAAGACACAAATATGAACACACAGGTATATACTGTTCTAGACCCTTATTTTAAACCCCATGCTTTTATGTTTTAAATGTTTGTGTTGCCAAATCCTACCAGTATGAAATTTATATATATACTTTTTTTTATTTTTATTTTGACTCTTTTTTTGTTCCTTTTTTTTTTTTTTACCCCTTTTCTCTTTCTTTTCTTCTTTGTTACCCTTAAGTTGAATGTAAACCAACACCTAACTTGTTTCTTCATTGACAGGGTTGAAATGCCACCGAGTAGACTCTATACAACTTTGTTTAACATGTGCTTTGTGTGTTCTTTCATACCTACAAAAAAAAAAAAAAAGTAAAACAATAATGTAATAATTAATGCAGGTATAGGCAAGAAGAGGGAGCCTTCTGCTGCTATCTTTTTCAAGTGATTGTGCTCTTTATTTTCCAATCATATCCTTGTGTATTAACCATTTTGCTATCTATAAAGACACACATCAATTCACCTAGATATATAAAGCCAGCGCGAGGCCCCTAATGCCTTTATCGGCCCCATTATTGGCGATAGATCACATCAGCGGAGTAGCGCTCAGAAGCTTCAGAGCACTGATAACAAGTCTTTCATTATAGTTATTATACAGAGATCCTCTTTCACTAGGTTGCATCATTTATTTTATCCGCTATCTGTAGCCCAGCGCGCGGTGCTTTATGCAGGCTCGGTGTTATCTGGTCGGACATAAAAGGGAGGGAGTGCGCACCGTCAGAACGGCACGCCGAACTCTTGAAGTAAAAAAAAAAATAAAACAAAAATAGGGGAAAAAAACAAGGGGTGCGTTATCTCCACAACGCCCCTGCATCTTGCTTTCATGTCATCGCAGTGTGTTTTTAGTCGTGTTACGAGGTGGCCAGATGTTGGCCGGGGTTTCTCGAGTGTCAGAGGGGGAGTCATGTGATTTGCAGGAGGCGGGCAGGACGCCATACGCCGCCACACACATGTGCAGAACAGAACAGAAGCGGGACGAGATGTTTAGTAGTAGACGTATTAGTAGTAGATATTCCGAGCGTAGGTGAAGTAAGCACTTTTGGAGTAACAGCAGACACGCATTACGAGCCGGAGGACATTTATTTAGCCAGACAGTTTATGGCCCCGTGTCATAAAACGATCTCACCCTGCCCTTGTGGCCGGCTTGGGTTTCTCGTTTCGGCCTTGGCATCCGAAGCGTCCCGTCAGATTTGGTCGACTGGAAGAGCCCCAGCCCGAAAGTTAATGGAGGCCCAGGCGCTACCATGAACTTGAATTGTATTCAGAGATAAGCAGGGTAACCCCTCGGAGCCCCCCTCAACACCGTCACCGCCGCCGCCACCACCGCCGCCGCAGATTTGTTTACTCCTTTGTCGCGCCTTCTCTGTTTGTTTGCTTTGCACTAGTTTATTTATGTTGCATTCATCAGTGTGGCACGCAGGCCTAAAATAAGTAGTTGTGGTTGAGTTTCTCCATGCTTTAACCACAGGAGGGAATTTCCATAATGTCGGCCCGTGAATGCGAGCGCACTTTCTCATTGCTCTCACAATTTGAATAAACAAATAGCCCTAAGTCGTAAGTTGGATTTAATGCTCCGTGATGTCATTTTACTCCATGCCATTCCAATTCATCCGACTTTTTCCTTTTTGCTTTCTTCTGAGACTTGTGATTTGTTGTAACAGCAGGAAAAGCGACGCAGGCGACTCACGTTCCCCTTGTTCTGTGTGTTTTGTGTGTCCGCAGGCAAAAGGCCGCACCAGTGTCAGATCTGCAAGAAAGCCTTCAAACACAAACACCATCTCATCGAGCACTCGCGGCTGCACTCCGGGGAGAAGCCGTACCAATGCGACAAGTGCGGGAAGCGGTTCTCCCACTCAGGGTCGTACTCCCAGCACATGAACCACCGCTACTCCTACTGCAAGAGGGAGGCGGAGGAGCGGGAGGCGGCCGAGAGGGAGGCCCGCGAGAAGGGCCACCTGGAGCCCACGGAGCTGCTGATGAGCCGGGCGTACTTGCAGGGCATGACTCCTCAGGGTTACCCGGAACTGGCCGAGCGGGACGCCATCTTGAGGCACGACGCCGCCGTGAACGGAGGGATCAGAGAAGGACGGAAGGAAGTGGTGGAAGGAACGTACGCCAAGATCGGACGGAGGGAGGACGAGTTCGAGGAGGAGGAGGAGGAGAGCAAGAGCATGGACACGGACCCGGATACGTTGAGGGACGAGGAGGAGAACGGAGAGCACTCGATGGACGATAGCTCGCTGGACGGCAAAACGGAAACCAAATCGGATCACGAGGACGCGATGGAGGATGGCATGTAATCGGCGGACGGTGTTTTAAAAGAAAAAAAAAAAAAAAGCTTCCCATCTTAAGAAGAAAAGAAAAAAGAAAAAAAAAACAGTTTTAATTTTCTCTCTTTCGGTTCAGTATTCTTACCTGCTCGGTTTAAAACGCCGTGTTTTAAGCTGTACGTGCACGTGCCTGAAGCTTCCGGGAAGCTTTCGTTGACGGAGGGGGCAACGATGTCTGCCGAACAAGACTCTAAAAATCAATCTGGAGGAGGTGACGACGACGACGGAGGGGAGGGGGCATGGGTTTGTGAAATAAGCTGCATTATGCAAACCGAACAATGAATAAATGAATACATTTCAAAAAATGTACAGTACTAAGGCCTAAAAATATGTGTGGTGCTAACCTCCTCAAATAAACCCCCTGTGTTCCATAGTATTTATAGCACAACTAGTGACTTGTACAAATTGCACTCCGCTTCTGTAATCATGAACAAAAATAATAAAAAGTATTGCCTATGTATATATTTATACAGTGTTGGAAAAAGAGCAGTAGTGTCTGCACTACAGTCCTTCAGTATTACCTTTGTTATCACCTACCTACCTACGGTGTCGTCTTTAGTTTGATCATGTTTCCCGGCCAAAAAACATCTCCAGCCACACTGTTTTAGGCCTCTTGAATCAACTTCAAATGAAGGAATTTAAACAAAAGACTGTATGAAGGAGCTTAGAGGTTTTTCTTTCTCTTATTCTTTTTTCCTTTTTTTTTTTTTTTTTTTTAAGAGGATGAAGTTTTAAAGAGACCTTCATTTTAAGGGAAAATACAAGTTTATGGACAGATGGTATGGGGGAAAAAAATGAAGGACGAAGCCTTTGTAAGGTGTTTTTGATAAGAAAAAAGAAGCCTTATATGCAAACCTTTTAACCTGTGTGTTTTCTGCAAGTGCCACCCTCGTATTGTGTAAAAGGACGGTTACTTTTTTTTCACCAGCTTCAGTATTATGAAATGGTTCACCGTTGTTCTTTGAAGCACCCGTGTCAGTATTAAGACTATAGGCAGCAGTTCCTTAGTTTACATTATGTTGTGCAATGTTTTCTCAGTTTCTTTCTTTAACTTTGTCAGTATTACACCAAACCATTTTTTTTAAACAGCAAATTGCATTCATTTTATTTGTAGGTTGAAAAAAACATTATTTATGTGGCCCATTTTATATTTCCTAATTTTATTTATTTCATACTGTTGTGTACAGTACTATAGTTCTTCAATATATAGATATATTTTAGTAAAAAGGAACATGGTGTCGATCATAGGGGCAAATTTTACGTAAAAAGAGAGCATTTATTGTGTTTTGAAACATTGTGAAATGCGAAGTTTAATCTTATTTTATTTTATTTCCTTTTATTTTCCAGTTACTGGAAAATTCCAAATTTGGGAACTTTTATACAATTGTGAAAACACTGTATTTTCGACTGAAAAATTCCACTTTCTTCATCTTTGTTTCTTTTTTTAAGCTAAAAAAAATGAAGAGGGACTGTTAAATACTATGTATGATATCATGACTGAAGAAGAATCTTTCCTGAAATGTCTTTGTAAAAGTATTATTGAATTCTTAATTTGTAATTTCTCTTGAAAATGACCCTGCTCGAATAAAAGTAGCCAAATTACAGAGTACCAAACTGTCAGTGCTTCATGTTTATTCACAGAGAACAAACCAGGAGGACTTTTTTTTTTTTTTTTTTTTTTTTTTTTTTTTGCTTGGCCGCGTCGGGGCCTCAGCTCACTTTACATTCTGTCCAAAAAAAAAAAACCCTGGAAATCTGTCCCTTCACAGCCTCTTGCTGCTCATTATTATGGAAATGTTAGTTTTAATTCACTTTTTCAGCCGGATCAAAGTGAACTGACCCCGACCTCGACGCCCATTACGTCCTATTTATGTGAAAAAGTCAGATTCTGCACGTGTTCGACTCTTTTCACCTGGATTTTTTCCTGTTTATTCACGACTAGAAGCGACAGGTTGGAATGAAATCTGCATTTAAAGATTAGACATGTTTTTTTTTTACTGTTACAACACAACACATTGATGATTTGCTGTTGAAAATAAGGCTTTAAAACATCACATAAAGCATTGTCATGTGTTTGTGTGAATATATATAATTTACAACATCACTATTCAATTACATAAAATTATTCTCTAAAATTAAATCACATTTATTGGCACTTTTAAAGGACATGTGAATAAATACATGTTTTCACTAATAAAACTGCTGCTCTTTAACCTGTCTAGTAAATGATGTGGATGAAAATTAATTTGGAGTTAATTCAGTTCCATTTATTTATAGGGCCTAGTAACAAAAAAACCTCCAAAAACCCAGTGGTAAAGGATTTATTGATTATTAATTTGCAAAGACACACACACTAAATTATCATTAATTTGTAAAATTTGCGGTACTTTCAATTAGTTTTTGGCCGTTACCACCAGGTCAGCAGAATATAAAACTATGACTGAAAATTTCTTCATATTTTTTAATACAAATATGCATGTAAAGATGTTCTAAGATAAAAGCTGCTGTTTTAAGCAGAACAATAAAAATATTACATGTTGGCATGCTTTAAGTATATAATATGACACATGTAAACATGGAAAATATGTTACCTAGCAACATCTATGACACATAATTCTTTATGTTAAGGCAATGTTTAGCTAAACTTAAGAAGAAAGAAAACAGGTTCTCTTATAATGTACTTTGACTTGTATATAATTATAGATATTATGAACCATGACACATTTAATGCTTTGTCTGGTCGACTTAATTTTATTTATTGGTAATATGCATTCATTCCTCATATTCTAGCATTTTTAAAAAATGTGTTGCTGCCTGAATATGAGGAATGTATGTTTATTTGTTTTAAATATACATTCATTCCTCATATTCAGGCTGCAACACATTAAAAAAATGCTAGAACATTAGTAGTTTAGGGCTAAAAATGTGTTACGATAATGAGATAACAATAGGATTCAGCTAACTCAGCTCAATATGATCATAATGTGACATTAATAACCTAAATGTCAGAAAAAAATATGTATGTGATGAAAATGTTAATATCTACAAACCATGTTAAAAAGTTACGCAAACAACCTGACATTTATTAAGCAAAATTAGTACAATTTTATCATTACCCTTAACTTTATCATTTATACATGTCCATTACTGATTACAGATCACAGTGGATCCATAAATAAAATTACATTTGTAAAATGTTTATGCATAATATAACCTGAAGACCCATAAACGATATTAAAATTAAGCGCAGTTTTAATAATATTACACCTCAGTTTGACATTTACAAATATTAATTACAGCTTACAGACCACAGTGGATCCATGAATACACAAAACATTTAATAACAAGCAGAATATTGGTCAAATTTCAGTTATTTCTTTTACCTAATATAATATAATATTTAATATAATTTAATGTAACATAATAATGTAGCATAATGTAACAATGTAACATAACATGACACAATATCATACAATTTAATATATGATTTGATGTAACAACATAGCATAATATAACATGACGTGATGTGACGCGACGTGATGCAGCACAATATAATATAATGTAATATAATATAATTTATTGTAATATGACATGACACAATGTAATACAATATGATTTAACATAACATAACATAACATAACATAACATAACATAACATAGCATGACACGACACGACACGACACAATATAATATAATATAATGTAATATAATATAATATAATATAATATAATATAATATAATATAATACCAGTTGACACCTTATAGGAACCTTTGTTAAATACATGTTTCTCGTCGGATCATTTGGTGACGGACCTCCAGGTGGAAGGAAGTGAACATCATGGCCTTGACATTTGCGACTCAAAGGTGTAAATGGAGAGCAGGAAAGGTAAGCTGTGGTAAAATTAAATTGTTTGCCAACTTAATTTGTATTTCAACAGGTAAAATATTAAAATAGATTATGTGTGAATAATATATTTTTTTTAAAGTTATTTGAATATTTCGGTTCATAGCAAATTAGCTGTTATGCTAACGGTGCTATGCTAACATGGCACGCGCATTTGGTTTAGGACGTTAAATGCCATATTTTTCAGTTGTAAATGCCTTTTAATAACTGTTTTGTGTATTTATGAGTCTGTAAGTTGCAAGCAATTTGTGTAAATGAATAACTGAGGTGCAATGTACTTAATTTTCAGATTGTTTATGGGTTTTTAGGATGTTTATAGTAATTATTAACAGTTTTCTAATGTAATTTTTTTTTTGTTTTGTTTTTTTTTTGGCCTAATACAAAGAGAAAAATTAGGAGTTGTCAGTATTCATTGGTTATTATGTTATTTTTATGCTGGTCCAGTCTGCTTGAGCTCATATTGGGCTGTTTGTGGAACCTGAACTAAAAATGAGTTTGACACCCATGTTCTAAATCAGGGGTGTCAAACTCATTTTGGTCAGGGGTCACTTACAGCCTAATATAATACAATGTGGGCCGGACCAGTAAAATAATATAAATAACAGGATAAGAACTTATAAATAATGTCAACTCCAAAGTTTTCTCTGTGTTTTTGAGTGAAATTCACATTCCATACTGAAAATGTTCACATCTGCAAACCGTACTAGAACATGTTATGAACAAACATGAACCACCTGAGAATTCTTTAAAGAAAAATAAGTGTAATTTTAACAATATTATGCTTTAGCTTATTTATTTTTACATGCTCATGATAACTTGCAGATCACAGTCCATCTACAAATACACAAAACATTTAGTAACAGGCAGAATATTTGTAAATTTACACAGACATTTCAGGTTATTCACATTTTTTGTAAAATACTAGTCTGTAAATGTAATTTTTTTTTTAGATTAAAACAGAAACAGTTGCATTTTTCATTATTTATTGTTCATTATGATAGTATTTTTCTGATCTGACCCACTGTAGATTGAATGGACCTCAAATTATTTAAACATCCCTGATTGTTAATATCTTCAGTGTAATTTTTGTATTTCATAAATTCATCCCAGGGGCCGGATTGGACCCTTTGGTGGGCTGGTTTTGGCCCCTGGTCTGTATGTTTGACAGCTGTGTTCTAAATGAAAAGCCTGATCTCTGTTTATTTGGATAAAAATAGTTAAAATAGTTGGTGTTACAGTCAGGACACTGAAAATAATGTAACGTCAATAAAAGTTTTTTTTTTTTTTTTTACTGTTATTGCCTGTTGCCTCAGACATCAGTCAGTGTTTCCTGTGGAATTCATCTGTTGCTGTGGCGGGGTGTCCCTTCATGTTCTGATGTACAGTTTTTACTAGGGGTGAGTATTGGCAAGAACCTCACGATACGATACGCATCATGATATTTGGATCACGATATATCAGGATGTCACGATATTATGATATATTGCAAATTTTACACAGTTAACTAAGAAAAAATAGAGATGATGTAAATGTAAATCACACAATACTTCACAAAGTTGAAAGGACAAAT
>JAPTGZ010000013.1:10319931-10336839 GCA_029814645.1 Fowleria isostigma
GCGGGGGTGTCGGGTGGTTGGTGGGGTGGCGGCAAGGCTGCGCAGCCCACTGCCATGTGTGCTGAGGAAGTCTGCCCACCACTCGGACCTCGCTCATGTCATGACGCCAGGACGCCGAGCCAACCTGTCATCCAAGATGTGACAATGAGGAAACCCAAGACTTGACTTGTGTTTAACCATCCTCCGTTTGTCGCCGTTTGACTTGAAGGTGTTGTCAGGACATGATCCGAAGATGCTAATGTGCAAAAATTCAGCAACTTTTTTTTAACCATTATAAGCAAGTTTCATGGATTTATCAATCTTTGGTTCTTCTAACTGAACTGGAATAACTGATCAAAAGTAGCATCAATGAATTTATCTACATACCAAACAATTAGGGCTGCACAATATATAAAAAAAAAAATATTAATAACAGAGTGTGCAATATTCATATCGCACAGACATGCAATAATTTATTTTCATTTTCATTAACTTTTTGTTTTCTCTACCACTCTAACATGCTAGTTTTTTGGGTATATAAACTGAAGTAATGATACTGCTGCTGGTTGAATGTAAGATTACATGTTATTAATGTTGAAAAGATGTGAATATTTTCAGAACACAACTTTGTCCAAGGCCTGAACACTTATATTTAAAGATGTTATTTCTATATGCAGTATTTACCAAACCAGGCATCAATGGAATACAGTTTAGTTAAAGCTCTTACATGGTGGTTATCTGGCACTTCAGTTATTATGAAATACATCCATGTCATTTACACATTGTTATATATGAATAAAATGACCAAATATTCAACTGTGTTTGTGTCTGTAGGTCTGTGGTAACTGCATCACCAGGTTCTACCACAAAATTGTGTCATTGATACAATGGTAGTACAATATTTTGTCTTAAATTATAAATAATTGAATCGGCATACAAACAATTGAATAATTTTAACATCGTTAAGGGACATTCCTATTAGTAGATGAAATTGGTATTTCTTTAGGCGAACAAGAAATATTGCAATATTCTCGTTGTCGCAATGCTGTACATCCCTATTTCAAGTTTTGTCAATATCGTGCGTGACATTTATGCGTAATGTCTGTAATTTGTATCATAGTTATTGTATATGTTTTATTCAAATTAACAATCTGCACTTATAGACTATTGACACTATTTGGCCTCCAGTAAACCAGCCAAAGGTCTCAGGTTTAGGGTATATTTTAAGTGAGGTTTGAAGGACTTCTCAGCTTTATTGGCAAGTTTAACCCCTTGACAACTATTTACAATATTTAAATTAACAATCCATACTTAATTTAGCATCTTCTTGACAGGAACAACACAAGAATAGTTTTTTCTCTGTATTGGTAAATAGATTTAGGAGGGGTTAACGCTTAAAAATGGAACTACTTTTTACCTGTATAAACAATGTCTTGGATTATAAAAAACTGAAACGTGAACTGAACACTAAATACATTTGAATGAACTTTTTTTTTTTCTTAAAGAAGTAAATGGAACTGATTAAACACAAGATGAGCACCTTTTACTTGAATAAGTCAGTAGACACGTGGTAGGAATGGCAGTGGAATTTGATGCTAATGTTAGCTGCTTTGACCATTTGAGAACTGTCTGGTACATAGAACATATATATATTAGAATAAAAGTACAAACCAAAGAAACATTATTTTACTGAACCTACAGGTACACTGTTTGTCTAATATGAGCCACATTTTTTTGACTAATCTTTTGTCTTTTATCAAATATGTTCTGAAAAGCTGCCAAGGTTTTAGGTGTTACTAATAATTTAACTCATTTCATATCAATTTGTTAACAGTTGTTCATAAGTAGAACAAAAAAAATTGTAAGTATCACATGTTTTTGTGATGAGAATGAACTGACAAAAGTGCGTCATCAGCGAATAGAAAATCAAAAAAAAAAAGGGAAAATAGAAAATTTTGCCTCAACTTAAATCCCTGTAACTCCTAATGTGATCACATAAAACCTTAAAAATCAAAGGAATAAGAAACGAGACAGCAGATCATCCTTTTCTTTAAGCAAACACTTAAACTTATATCACTGGTACAATTACAATACTTCATGCTCAATTTTTTAACCTAATTGTGTAAAAATGGATTTAATTTGCAGCACAGTCCGAAAAACGGGCAAGTTTCCTTCATAATTCAAGCGTGAAAGCATGACTTGTATTTGTGTAAAAGTGTTTGTGCTGAATCAGTTGTGTACTTTCATCCTCTGTCCATCCATCTTTTTGACATTTTCCTCCCCGGTAACACTAACCCATGGTTTTGCTCCTGATCCTCATCGCTGACCCACATGACACGGATATTTCCCACCCAGAACTTGGCCAGTGAATGTCCCGAGAAGTTGGATCCATTAAGATGATCTGTTTCTCATAAACACCCCGACGCCCTCATTTGCGTGATCTCGCCGAGCATCAATCTGCTGTCGCTGACGATGCGGAGGGGGAAACGGGGGCTGCTTCATCTGATTGTGTATGAAGGCCTTAATTAGCAGCGCGGCTCAGATTGCAGAGTGTCAGGGCCGATGGGGACGACGGAGACGACGACGATGATGATGGCGATGGCGTAAGCAGTGGTCGGACTGGGCGAAGTGGGTCAGGTCCGAAGTGACTGGACATTGCGAGTGACACCGGCGTGTGATGTGACCCGTTAGCGGTGGGCCGGGGTGGACTCGGGGCGGCTCTCGTCCTATCTGTCCGAGCCGATACGGGACGGCACTCGCCACAGGGCAAACAAATCACAGGAAGTCAGAACGACGCCGCCTCACAAGTTTACCCCGCACTTCACTGCACTTTCCACTCACTCTCAAAGTGCACAGCTCCGTCTCCAAACTCTGAACTCTGATTTCTAGATTGACTTTCCCATTTTCCACTACTCTTTTAGATTAGGTTAGATTCAACTTTATTGTCATCACACATGTACAAGGTAACACAATGGAACCAGAAGTGCAATCGGTAGATCTACAGTATGTACATGAATATGGGATAGATGTTTAGGGTGCTATAAATGTACTATATGGATGATAATAATAACGATAATAATGATAATTTTGATAATGGTGGTAATAATAGCAATAATACACACAATAATAACAGTAATAATAAACATTTCAATATACAGTTTTAGTTATACAGGTAGATAATAACATAATATACAGATTGAGGAGTAAGTATAAAACTATAAATGTACTATAATAATAATAATAATAATACTAATACTAATAATGATAATAATGGAAATGATAATAATAATAATGGCAATGATAATAATGGCAATGATAATAATAATGACAATAGTCACAATTATAAACACAATAGTAATAAACATTACATTATACAGTATTAATTATGCAGGTGGAATAATAGTGATGATTATAATAATAATAATAATGATGATAACTATAATATAATGATGATAATGATAATAATCATAATAATGATAATGATTACAATTTATGGTATTATAATACAATAATAATAATAATAATAATAATAATAATAATAATAAACATTACAGTATACAGTGTTAATTATACAGGTGAATAATGACATAATATACAGTTTAAAATTGAGACCAGGGAAAAAAGCTAATTGAAATTAAAATCTTTTTTTTCCAGAGTGACCTGGCCAAGACAGGAGCAGCAGCAGCAGTTACACAAACTAGAAATCACAGCCATACATCTACACGAAAAATATACATGCAATAAAAGTCAGTTCTAAAACTATACATAAAACACTCAAAAAGGTGATATTAACCTACAATACAATTTAAAAACTATGAACATATATATATGTATATATTTATTTATTTTTTGCCATTTGTGCTTCAATAGCCAAGGCAGGTTTATTTTTGTAGTGTTCACACATTATTCAAAGTGCTTTTTGTTATAAATGCATAAATAAGTTGACTTTTCTGATCCCACCATGGGAAATTACACAGTCGACAGCAGCAAAATTAAAAATAAAGTATTGGGAAGACAGGAAATATACACCTGTGGTACATAGAATATACAGAGAAAATAAAAGAATAAAAAGTATTTAGATTTGAATTTAAATATATTATACATATATATAAGAGAATATAGAATAGAGTTGAAACACAGTAAAATACAGCATTTTAAAAGGAATGTCCTCCGGAGACCCAAGAGAGTAAAAGTTTTGGCTTTTTTTTACTTGAAATAATTGTCTTGATTAGAAACTATTTTTTAAATTTTATTATGGAATGTCCTTTTGAATAGAGTTGAATAGAAAACCTTGAGCGCACTTTTGAGTATACAAGCAATCATTTCAGGATGTGATTCTGCTTTTAATTCGTATGTAATGTGGATATTTGTGCCAGATTTGAGTCTGAATCTTTCAAGATGTTCCTGAAGTGTCCTGCATTGTCTTCATGAGCATAGAATAGAATACAAGTAAAGTGAAACTCTGGTCCCCTACAAAAATTCAATGCTGGTTCTCAAGGATATTAGAAAATTAAAATAGTTGAAAAAAAAAAATAGAGATACATGCAGGTAAAACCACTTCAGTTGAGTTCAATAACTTTATCTTCTTGTTGTTTTATGTTCATTTTCACCTTTTACTTTTCACAGTCCTTACTTTCTTTTGATTTCCAATTTAGTTTGTTTCTTTTGATGAATTTCCTCCTTTTGATCCAACACTTCTTTGTACCTAAACATCAGAACAAGTCAAATACCACTCACTCCTAAAAATACATTTATGCACAAAACTTGCAGACTTTTTTTTTCTCATTGAAAGCTTGGCTAAAGGTGTGGTTGAAATTATAGTGATGGTAACAATGTGACGATATTATCCTTTTTCGACCTTTTGAGGGAGTAGTTCAATCCACAAATGAGCCACAAACCTGAATTGGATGTTTTTGATGATATCAACCGAGTAATTGGACATTTATAGCGTATCACCGATTAATCAACATCGGCAAATCTGTGGCCGATTATACTTTTTTATACTTTATACTTCTGCGTGGATTTTCTGTCTCCGGTCTGTGTTTGTTCACTCCGTGTGCCTGGCCCCTCCTCCTGTCACTCACTCACAGAGCAGAGACACAGACGTGTTGAAGTGCAGACTCACGTGTCCTGGTGTCAGGGACATTATATTTTTTTTTATTTCAGATCCCTCTCAAATGCAATGAATTATTTTAGTGTGACAGTGAACGACCACCCATCCGCTCCACTCACAGACACAGCGGAAACGTGAACGTGCTTTTCAGTGTGACCGCGGAGGAGTCGTCTCCTCTGTTCTGATCATCATTTAGTGTTTAATGCGGGTTCTTGTGTCAGTGCGGTGTCATAATCCAATTATCCCCTAACCCTAAGACACGTAACCCTGGCCAAATGACCCTAGGAGTACCTAGGACCCATAGGAGTACCCTGGTCTGCACTGGGAGTCTGACCGGCTGACGGTATCCCCCATAAACTATGTAAAGTAATCATGAAAATCATGCGTAATGTGCGCTATTTGTTTGATTATTGAATTATATGATCACATAATCGCATTTTCTGGAGGGACTTTTATTACAGCATTTTACTGTTGTGTAAGTATCTTTGACGTCATCACAGATACGAAACCAAACTGCCCTGTTTGCTTCACATGTGCATCATAACTTCATTGAAGATACTAAACAGCTTCATAAAGTTGTGCAAGTTATTATTGTGAGACATACAATGATGTGACTGTTAATCCTCATCCTCACTTATTTAATTTAAGACTATTACAGTACATATCCTGTGTATATCAACAGTCAGTATATGAAATGAGAATGCTGATATATTGACCAATATATCGGCCAATATATCAGATATTTTTTGTAGCCCCAAATATCGGTATCAGTCCCCAAAATCACATATCGGTTGGGCTCTAATATCAGCTTTCATTTTTTCATGCTTTTTCTTTCCTCTTTACATCTGCGTCATCATCTTTTTTTTTTTTGTGACAAGACACTATTGTCAAAATCATTTTAGTTCAGGTTCCACATATTTGGACCAGTAAATAAAAACCTTTAAATAATGTCAACTCCAAACTTTTCTATACAGTTAAAGTAAATCTGTGCCTTCAGATACTGAAACATTGTATTTTGCAAGGTTTATTTTTTGAATACTTGTATTTCATAATTTGATTTTTTTTTTTTTTAAATAATTGAATTTTTACACAGTTTTATATTCTGAATTCAGTTATTTTAAAAAATCTACAATTTAAAATACAATTCCTTTCAAATTCAATATTAAAAATTCTACGAGTACTGAGCCACTTGATCTATTTTTCACCCAATCATGCATCACAAAGAAGAAATGGCCTCCAGGGTGGTGGAGTGTACACTCGACTATTACCGGTTTGCTGCATTATTTGTATTTTGATAACAAAAAACATCACGTTTTACCTGCCTCTACAAGGCCTCTTGCAGATTGACGTAAAAGACGTCCACAGGATTATCGACCTCTGTTCACCTGCACCTGGTTCAAGCTTGAAAATGGATTTAAGTGTACATATCAAGTTACATTCATGACTTTGAAGGTGAGCAGTAATACCTTAGCAGTTAGCTTTGTGGTTAGCGTTAGCCTCGCTAGTTGTAAAGTACTTCTAACCCACATCAAATCATCTTGACATACGACATCCATTATTGGTGTTATTAAATGTGTTGTAATGCTGATATGATTATCAACCGGTTGTGTGTATTTTAATTTGGGTCTTGTGTCTTTCTTCAGTGTCAGATCTAGTACACACAGTCACAGTCTGGACTTTTAAGATCAGGCTGAAAACATTTGTCTTTGAAAAGGCTTATGGTCAGGCTAGTTAAGGATAGACTTAAACCCACAGTTCAGTCGAGGCTGTCCTCAAAGTAATAATACCAGGGGAAGTACAGTGCACTGAGTCCTATCACCTGTTTCTGGGATTATGTACCACTTTTTGACTTTACTTATAATGTACAGTATTTAGTTTATACTTAATCTGTTCATCACGATTCACCCGGCATCCCTTTCCCCACTCCCCTCTGGAGGCGGGGCTACTGTTTCAAATGTAGCAGCCTGAGGCCCAATGACAACAGGACATTTAAATTTATGGGGGAAAAATGGTAAAAATATGTTTTTTAAATATTAAAAACTAATCAACCAAGCATTCACAACCTCCTGCAGTACCTCTGCGGAGACCCCCTGTTGAAGACCTCTGGTATATAACATTTCTGTATGCTTGTACTGTTGAATAATGACTTTCTACAGATTCACAGATATAAAATATCACTGATACAAACAAGAACAAGCGTTATTATTAACGTCAATAGTGCATAAGCATAACCTTACATAATCAGTTATATCTTTTTTTTCAAGGTGTGATACTGATATTTTGTAAACGGTTCCATAAAATAGAGTTCTTGAGCTAAAAAATGAGCCTGTTTGATAAGTAATAGGTGAAACTTAAAGTTTTGACACTGATGTTCACTTTTGCTTGATCTGGCCCAGAAGCTGAAGTCACCAACTGAAGTATTACTCAAGTTAATGTCCTTAAGTATCCAGTGTTCACTGTACTTAAGTATATCAAATAATCTACAGTTAAATGTACTATTCAATCAAAAGTACAAGTAAATGTAAGTAACAACTCAATGCAATTTTGAGTAGTACGCTGCTGCTCACATCAACAAATTGAGAGTGGACCATCGTTTGCACTTGATCATTACGTGATCAGGCCCAATGACAAATCAGCCTCCTGACTTTGTTGCAGTGTCCGTTAATAACAGTGATGAAAACGTCAAATTTCCTTTCATTTAGAACAAGTAATGATACCGTGCATTAAAAATTTATCATAATAGAAGTATGTAATTGAGTTAGGAAATGTAAGTCAAAGTAAATAGAATTAAAACATACTCAGTAAAGTACAAATTCTCCCAGTATGTACAGTGGTAAAGTATTATTACTTTGTTCCCGTACAACACTGCAGACGAATGCGGCTGAAGGTGGGTTTTACCACGCGGCTGCAGAGCTGCACGTCTCTGTCCATGATATGAGCTGGTGTCTTCTTGTCTCTGCCTAAACGGGGCATGTGTAGCCACAGGGCAGCGGCATATCAGAGGTGATCAGCATGATGCAGGCTGAGAGGACACACACACACACACACACACACACACACACACACACAGAGTTCTATGTCGGCTTCGTTGCAGAGTTGGAGTCAAGTCTTGTTAGAATGAGTGAATTAAAAAAAACACAAAAAACACAAACTCTGGTAAACACTAACGGCAACTCACCATAATACAGGAGGAAAACTACGTTGATATTACCCAAAACGCCTTCACAGTAAACGCCGTGTGCTTCAGATATCAACATATCTCCAGGTCAGTTTTGACCTCAGGCTGGTGTAAGATGAAAGTCATTCATCTTTGCCGGTGATAAAACACGTGTTTAACAAGGTGGACTGAAACACGCTATTATGTAGAAGTGTGTGATGCTCTGGTAATTGGTTGTATTTTGCGCTTATGTTGTAACATGAATGTAACTCACTCTAGAATGGAGAAAAAAAAATCTCGGTTTTACTCAGCCAGTAGTTCTGATCCTTCTATTGGATAATTACTGCTACAAGTTCTTTAACACTTTGACAAACATGCGGCCCATGGGCCAAAAACGGCCCACAAAAGGGTCCAATCTGGCCCCTGGGATGAATTGGTGAAATGCAAATAATACACTGGAGATATTAACAATTGGAGCTAGAGCTGAAACAATTCAATTTATGGACTCAAACTGATTAAAAAACATTTGTTTCAATTACAATTTTTCTGAATCGAAGCTTCGTTACATTAGTTTCACTGCGGCTAAACATTGATTCCATTGTTGTTATTCCACAAGCACATGACGCCAGGATCAACACAAAGTTGTATGTTAGTTCTGTCTTGTTTTTCGTAAGTTAGTAAGTTGGATCCAAATGTGTTGAAGGCTGCAGTGTTGTTTATAGACATGATTTGACTTTGTAGCAGTTTATAGAGATGGATATTGTACAAAAATGAACAGAATAATCAACAAAATGATTAAAAATGAATTGGATAATGAACAAAATTAAAACAATAAACAAGAAAAAGCAACATGCACATGGTTTGGTGTTATTTAACTTGTTTTTATCTATAGATTTTTATATATACACTTTTATACTGTTATTTCTATGTAGATACTTTTATATACCCTTTTACTCTTATACTTTTGGTGGTTGTTGTTTCAGCTGGTTCTTGGATAAAGGACAAGTTGTTTGTCATTTTCAGACATATCTTTGAAACATTTTTACTGCTGTAATTTCCAATTCAAACAATCATTTAATCAAATTAAAGAGAATAATTGATACATTAATCAACTGTAAAACCATCTAGTTGGAACTCTGCAAGAACTTTTCTACTTCAGAAAAGTAAAGATACAGGATCAGACTTATTGCATAATTCAGTTTAAAAATCGAGGTAAATGGTCTCATCATTGTCAAATTTTGTGGCTGAGTTTAACCCTTTATAGTTCACTCATCGAAATACTCTCAAATTAAATTATCGGGGGACATAACAAAGCTTTATTACTTTTGCTAAATTTTGCAAAATTTGTATTATGTGGAAAATCGTGGTCAGTGAACATATCATATTTGGTTTCTTACACATAAGTGGCAAAAAAAAAAAAAAAAAATCCAAGAGGCATAAATAAAAGATACAAGAAACACACATGTAAGGTGAAAGGAACATGTATTTTACGACACTAGACCAACACATACACTTTATCACTGTACATTAGTACCATTACTTCATGGTACCTAACAAAGGAGGTACACTCCCTGTTCATGCAGAGGTGGGCATTACAGACCCTGTAGACCACACTGGACCTGAGATTGTTGACTTACTCTTACTGTTGATGTCACTGTCTGGTAATGTGTGCAGAAATAAACAAAAGTAGTCACTTGCTGGGGTAAAGAGTTAAAGTACTTTGTTAAATCTACTCGTGTACAATGAGTCATCATCAACAAATCTTCACAGCACATTTTTACCTCTGAACAAAGTTGTTTGGATAATCCAGACGTTGCATGTTTGTACCATTCCACTGTTACTTTTTGGCCTTTTTGATGAGTTTCTTGCCTGAGTGCTGACTTCTGAAAGTCAAACGCTTGCGTAACTCACAGGAATAATTGCTGCGATGGAATATCAGTGATTCTCCTTCATCTTCCATTGTTCCGAGTGTTTTTTCACTGGAAGGGAAACATTTTTGGCTTCCCCGGTGTGTGTCTTCGGGTTGTACACAAGTGCCAACTGAAGCCATTGAGTCATCAGAGATGGAGCCGAACACAGTGAAATCATGACACAACTGTGGCTCCAATAAACAACAGCCGAGCTCCAACCAAACCCACTAACAATAACACGGGAAGATTAGTGCTAATTTGCGAACGTTCTCCGCACTTGCTGCCGATACCGCCACCTCTCCAAAGGCCAAACCCAAAAAGAGTTTGGGATTCCAGTCAGAGTTGAGCGATGATTAGATTGCTTCACCCAATTCTTCTATCGTGTGTCTCCCAGTGGCTTTAATATGCAAATGGTAGGTATGCAAAGCTCTGATGCTTTTATTTAAAAGACATGTCCTCAGGCGATAGCAGTGGGCTTCCAGGGAGAGCTCTGTTTTAGCATGAAATAAATAGTTGTTAAAGGGATCACACAAGTTCGTATCTTAGAAGATGAAAAGCTAATTGACATGAATAATTTATTTGTATTGCAGTATGTTAAAGAAATCAAATAGCGGTGGATAAGTAAAACTTGAGTTCAAACATGATACTGAGCATCGACAGGGCCTTCCGAATATTCAGAGGGAATTACATCTTTGAGATTAGTCGTCATCCTTTAAACTCATAATGGCATTTGTCCTAAGGTCACTCCACTGCAATTATGGAATATTACCAGAATACTCAGAGGTATTAAGAATAATGATATGAATGTGAATTTGCTCCTGCTTGGGGTTTTTTTTTTTTTTTTGGAAAGGGGGGTTAAAGCTTTAACAGATTTAAGATTGAAGCTCAAAATAAAAATAATTTAGGTAGATTGCGATGTCTTTGGTTCGTTGTTGATGAAGGATGACTTTTTCAGTTGACGCCTTACTTAGACCACATACAGTAGATCATTTTCTGGTCATTTTGGCAGCCACTTTCTTGCATTTTTGGTGTTTTTGTGTCGTATTACTGATGCTGGGCCTAAGAAACCTATCTATAAACACTTAAGGCAATATATTTTTCCACAGTTCATTGTGGTCTGGTCTTATTTGCTTCATTTGGACCTTCTAAAGCCTGCTGCCGTGATCATTTTGAGAAGTATTAAAAGGCTAATGGAGGACATGATGTCTGCTGTCCTGATTTTATTAATGGATATGACAGACCTCTTATTGCTCTTCATCCTCCAAAAAACAAGGAAAAATCCAAAAGACTTAAAATTTAGCAAAGGCCATGATACTCTCTGTGAAAAGTCCCCAAGCTAATGCAACATCTAACTATCAAAATAAGGAAAAAATTCACAGTATTGTTTGAATGATGCCAAGCAATGTCAATTTTTTGTAGCCCAGGGGTTTCAATCATATGACCCCTGGCCCAAAACTGGCCAAAATTACACTGATATTAACAATCTAAAGTGTCAAACTTTACAGACCAATTTGATCTCAAGTGGGTCGGACCAGTAAAATTCTATCATAATAATGTATAAATAATGTATACAACAACATTTTAACAATATTATGCCTGTTGCTAAATGTTTGTAGCTTTTGTAGATCCACTGTGATCTGTAATGTACATGTATCCAATCCAACTTTATTTATAAAGCACTTAAAACATACTTAAGTAAAACGGTAAAAAAAAAACCTATATAACTGTAAAAAATGATAAAAGCCAACAACATGAACCGTTTTCTATGATTTACTCCCTCATTTTTGGTGATTTTCTCTTGTTCGTTGCTCATTTTTTAATGTTACCAGCAACTTACTCCATGTGCAGGGGCGTGGTCCGTTTCACCAAACTGAATGATAATGATTGGTGGATTGCTGCGTGCCGTGTGTGTGCCAGATACCCTTGAAATTAGATAAAAATATGTTGAGTTTATTTATCTCTGACATCGGAGGATCTACGATATTATTGCACGCACGTACATTGCAATGACGATGCTCAAACGATATATTGTACAGCTCTTGTATAGATAGATATAGATAAACCAAATAAGTAAAATATAATCTATACACTTTAGTAACAATATTTCTGCTGTTTAGTCTGTTTTCTACGGTTTGGTGTGGAAGCATTATCACCTCCTGACACAGTTTGCATTTGTTCATCTGTAAACTTTTTCATCTTAAATAATGAGGCAGTGTTCGGTTTCAGTAATGACATCTGAGCGAGTGTATCCCACTGAAGTTTCCCCTCAGTTCAGTGTACCATCCAATCACATCGCTCCCAGTGACCGACTGACATTTTCTGACAAATGATGAAACCCGCCCACCCGGCCTCCACCCGGGCTAAAAAGTAAGCGCTCAAAGTGTTGTTGAAATTGCAGTTCGACCCCAGTATAGAGGAGGTCCGCGTGCTCGCAGTTGAATCCTACTCCATATCTCTGTTGGCATAGTTAGAATTCACAAGTGCTCGGCTCTAACGGGAAGGCCCCTCTGATTAGAGAGAACCCACAATGCCCTCTGTTGTTGTTGTGAACTTTTGACTGTGTGGGCCGGGCCTCTACAGCGGCGGGCTGCACGGAGAAGCCGGCAGCGGGGCGGAATATTTGACATTTCTCCGTGATGACAGCCTTGTTACTACTCTTGTTTTGCACTTTATGCATCCTCTCTCTCTGTGTGGTTGGACTCCCGTGTCTGCCATGGCAACGCAAAAAACCCCAGTTAAACGACACGTACTCTCCGGTTCTGAAGTGTTTTGGCACGGTCCACCCATTTCATACGCTACTCCAGGCTTGAGAGTTTATTTTCGAGGACCGTTTGACATAAAGACACACCGGACAAGTTCCAAATGATGCATCAGAAGCCCTTTACTCCTTTACAAATCAATGAACTCTCAGACGATATGACACTTAGACACTAGAGAGTAAAAAAAATAAAAACCCTCTGGTTTTGGTGATTTAAATACACTGAAGTACTTTTTCTTGCAGTCTACTGTCCATACTATTGTCATTCTGGTTGATTAGACCAATGAAAAACCTAAGTCACTTAATGTAAGTAAAGCATATTTTAGTTATTTTTTACTTTTTGTCAAATTTTAATTTATTACATATTTTCAAATCACAATATTTGTGAATTCTAGATTTTTTCACTTATAGACCTGGTTTGTTTGACAATAATACACTTGATTCATCTTAGTATTTAACGTTACATGTTAAATATTCATTTGTACATTCAGTCTACTGTTCATGCTGTTGTCATTGTGGTCATTTAGACCAGTAAAATTAACTAAGTAATACATACTTGAGTTTGTCTACACTTAGAAAACATTTAATTTTTAACTTGCTACTAATACTCAAATCCTAATGTTAACATGTTTCTAGATTTTTACTTTTGTAGACTTTGTATTATACCTGCTTCACCTTAATATTTACCATAACTCTGGTTTTGGTGATTTAAATACACTGAAGTACTTTTACATGCAGTCTACTGACCATGAAATTGTCATTCTGGTTAATTAGACCAATGGAAAGCCAAAGTCACTTAATCTAAGTAAAGCATATTTTAGCTATTCTTGACTTTTTGTCATTTTAAACTACTACATATCTTCAAATCACAATATTGGTAAGTTTCTAGATTTTTACAGTTGTACACTTGGTTTGTTTTACTTAATAATTCACTTAATTTATCTTAGTATGTAACATTACATGTTAAATATTCATTTTTACATGTAGTCTACTGTCCATGCTATTGTCATTGTGGTCATTTAGACCAATTAAATTAACCAAGTAATACATACTTTAGTTTATCTACACTAAAAAAAAAAAATATCCTGATATTAACATGTTTCTAGATTTTTGCATTTGTAACTTTTGTTTTCAGACTTAATATTATACTTGTTTCACCTTAATATTTACCATAACTCAGGTTTTGTTGATTATAAATACACTGAAGTACTTTTTCATGCAGTCTACTGACAATACTATTGTCATTCTGAGATTAGACCAAAGTAATATGTACTTTATTTGATCTTATGTCCAATTTTAACCACCAGCATGTATTAATATCCTCATATCAACAGGTTTCTAGATTTGTACATTTATAGACTTTGTTTGCAGACTTAATGTTTTATACAGGTACACTTAGTTTTTATGTCATCTACCATTCATTTTTCTGTTTTTTGTATGTCAGCTAATTTGTCATGCTTTTGAACTGTATTGAGTCACTTAGTGGTGTTTACAGTTGTATAGATTCTGTTTTTAATGTAAGAGGACTGCTATTGTAAATTGAAATCATTTCAGAATGGTGAACCTCAACTATGCCCTCGTGCCAAACTGATGTGCCCCCTGACAAATTATAGAGAATGGAACACAATTTTACTGTGTATTTAATTAAACTGTGGTGTATACGTCATACCAATATGGATTTGTTGGAGCTGGCGGTGGTTTCCATGTGTATTGATCACCTGGTCATAGGTTTTGATGGTCGAGGTTTAATACCGTTTATCCAAAGTTTCTGACTTTTGACTTTAGTCCTGGTCCATGGCTGCAGTGATGCCAAATGCATGATGGGATACATGACTAATAAGGTCTAATATATCCCTGATTAACCCATAAAGACCCAAACATCCACTGGTGACCAAAATCATCTGCAATTAAGAGGCTGTATATACCGTCAGCCTCTTAATCGCATTTAACTCGACCACAGGCAGAAAAAATACAGTCGACAGGCACTAAAGGAAAACATTTTCAGCAATGACACTTCTGGTCCATTAATGTAAATAACACAATTTATATGAGCACATAAAAAAAAGGGGGCTAAAAGTCTCCATTGTTTTATGCATATATCAATGTTTGGTGCTTAAATTTAGAACGTCATAAAATCGAAACAGCCAGAGGTGGACGCTTACATCGGCTACTGTTTGGACTTCTTGTCAGGTTAATCGGAAAATAGGTGATGTATTTATCCCTGTGAATTCAGCAGGTGTTATTGTAGTAAATGGAAGGGCATGTTGATGTAACTGAAGCCTGGTCGTATAAAATTGATGGTCTTGATTTTGTTTTTGTTTTTTGAAATTGTTGTGTCATACCTCAATGCAAACATAATTCAGATTAGCAGAAAAATGAAACCTGGGATTATAAACTCCGTATCAGTGGTTCCCTACCTTTTTTTGCCTCGTGACCCATTTTAACATCACAAATTTCTGGCGACCCCACACATTAAAAACGCATACATTTTTTTTCCCTGAAATTAATTTGGTTTTGATCATGTAATAGTTTTCTATACTATGTTGCAAATAAACGTTAATGTTAGACGATATTTAAAGTTTATAATGTGTATTATTATGGTCGCAGGCAGAAAAGTCAGGTGTAGATTACTGCACAAAGAGAGGATTTTATTTTCCTTGGTTAGGATATGAACAGTCAGTGGAGTTTGTACATATTTACAGGGATGAACATTAATACTGAACAAACAATAACTCAAACTATGAAATATGACTGAGCCGCAGCAACTTAAACCGACCACAATGAACGTTTGAAAAACAATCAACATTTGCTCTCTCAGATATTATATCCTGCATTTTACTTAAAATTGATTTTTATTAGGAAAAGTGTGTGGTGTTTTAATTATATGTATATTATTATTATTATTATTATTATTATTATTATTATTAATATTATTAATATTGAATCATTTAAAAAATGTTTTTATTAGTAATTTTTAAAATATTTTTAATCAATTACTACTAATTTCAGGTGACACCATTTGAATTCCCGGCCACACACAAGGTTGAAAAACACTGCCTTATATCTATAATCATCATCATCAATATACATATATAGATATTTTTATTTCAAATCATCATGACTAGGACGTCATGATATGTCGCAATATCTTTATCCATGCAGTTTAAAATGTTCAATATTTCCTTAAGGTTTAACTCTTTACCCCTAAAGACGACTTTTGACGACCCTCCCCCCGTACCCTTAATGATGAGTTTTGACACCCCTGTTATATCAAGGACAGGTTTGGTTTAATGACCATTAGAACAGGTTTGTTTTTTCAGATGTAACAGATGCTGTGATAGGTGGAGGTGAACACAACCCATTCAAGGACAACCAATAAGATTAAAAAATAAATTTTGTTTATTTTTCTTTAATTTGTATATTTTCCTAATTTTTTAAAAACATTTAAAAAAAATATTTTTGTACATTGTTTTAAATTTTGTCTTATTTAAAAAAAATATATTTCATTTCTTTTATTTATTTCTTTTAATTATTTTCAAAAAATGAAAAAAAAAAAAAAAATTCTAATAAATTGTCACAGTTTTTTCCTGGTTTGCCAAAGTAGTGATGATGCTAGCCACTGGAAAAAGAAACGACACACCAGGAAAAACAAAATATTCCATGGGTAGAACTAGTGACATATATATGGGTTGTTCCTAGTAGGCGTCCATGGGGGAAAGAGTTAATGAGAGGACTTTAGTTCCTAAATAAGATGTGGAGAAAGTAGATGGTTAGTTGTGGTATAAAATTATTATTTACAGTCAGAGCATGAAAAATATTTTAGAAATTTTGAGGTAGAACATTTAAAATTATACTTATGGATAGAAAAAAAAAAAAATCTGATATTGAGAGAAATTAAGTAAAAACCATCTCTGAGGCATTTTGAAAATAACAATAACAATTTAAACAAAACTAACCATACAGTGATATTTATTACAATAAAAAACTATAT
>JAPTGZ010000013.1:10438896-10454000 GCA_029814645.1 Fowleria isostigma
TATTTTAGTTAAACATGTTCAACTCTTCTAGCATTTTATTTTTCTCA
Organism: Fowleria isostigma; assembly: GCA_029814645.1. NCBI lineage: Eukaryota > Metazoa > Chordata > Actinopteri > Kurtiformes > Apogonidae > Fowleria > Fowleria isostigma. Next base: position 10,438,944 of record JAPTGZ010000013.1, read on the forward strand.
GTAAATATCATACTTTCTATGCAGCATATTGTTCCATCTGTAATGTACTAATAAACTTACAATGTGCCACTGAATGTTAGGAAACAGTAGTTTTTACCATTTTAATGCAGTTCTAAAACAGTGTGTAATGTGTTATATCAATATAACTGCTTCAGTTTATTGATTTTTAATGGTTTTTATGGAGTAGACAAAAGATGTCCAGTGTGTCCTTATTTGCTGTTTAAATCCGGAAGTCCAATATGCTCAGTAGCTTAAAAAAAGTTATTATAATAAAACAAAACAAACTGAATAATATTCCATATCACACAGCTAATTGTAACAGTGTCCAGAGACCAGAAAGCTAAATGAATTAATAAATAAATGATCGACTTAGCCAAACTCTGTATTTTGTAAATTGTATGTTTTACAGAAAAAAAAAAAAAAAAAAATCTACAATTTCTCATCTCATACTTCAACACTTGAAATGAATTTCCTCGATAAACACATGGATGATGCTGTGCAGTCGGCTGTTACTGAATAAGTAGGTTTAATTTCCAGTCATTTACTAAACTTTTCCAATATGTACACAGCTCTTAGCTCCATGGTTTTATCCATAAATGTTGGAAAGTTGTTTGGAGAAACATTAACACGAGTTTTCACAAATGTTCTCATGATAAATGAGGATTATGCAGCTGGTTGTAATAATTCATGCTAATGTAAAAACGTTAATTCTTGATTTGACAGTAGAAAACCTTATGTATAATGGACAAGCCTTTAAGAGGGTTTTAAAAGTTTCTATGGTTGTCGCAAAAAAAAAAACAACCTAAATTGAAACTAGAACTCCCCTGAAAATACATGATAGTTTCTAGCAGTTTTAATTCTGTCTCGTAAACGTCGTCCGAAGGAGTTATATACGACTTCCTCTAGCAACAGCACAATGGCTGGAAACTAAAATGGTTGACTTCCTGTTGAAGAGGCTTTTTTTAAAATCTGGACCTGATACATGTGTTTACCAGATTTAGCAGGTTCAGTAGAAACCTCATCCAGGGACTTAATAATCTAAGTTTTATGAGGGGAAATTTAACTTCAGTTATATAAATATGACTATTTTATCAATGCTTATTAACATGAATTGGGTTAATTCTGTAAGAGGAAGTTATTGCTTTACAATCCAAAAAAAAAAAAGACAAGAAAAGAGAGACATAAATCTCATATTTAAAGTGAAATGTTGCACTTCCAGTTGACCTTGGGAATTGACTCCCTGATACTCTAGAGGCGCCATTTTGCCATCCATGCCCAAAATTAATGTTATTTTTCACCTTTTCATGTTTGTAAATTTTATGATTTAACATGAAGTTTAACTCCTCAAACATGTTTTTTGTCAATAATGATGAAATAAAAATAGAAATCATAGCTAATGACAAACTAAACTAATACTAATTTTGAATTGAACATCCACATGATCAATAAATTTAAGAAAATACCTGATTTTCATGAAAAAATGACGAGGATAATATTACAATAAATGGTTAGAAATTCCAGTAATGTAGAGGAAAAAATAGATCTGGAATTTGCTATGAATAATTATGGAATAATGGACAGAAAAGGACTTTTATTCAACATTTGGATGTTGCATTGGATGATGTAAATAATGGTGATAAATCGCTTGATAATGGTTATGGTAATGGACAGAAATTCATAGAAGTGGCTACAAAAATATCAAAAATCCAGTTTTTCTGACTGTAACACTACACAGACATCGCAATAATGTTAATAAAAAATGTGACTTTTTATATACAATAATAATAATAATATAAACCTTAGTCAATGGGAAATAAACTAAACTAATAATTACTTTAATTTCCTCTGCCCTTTCATGAACATCTATATGATCAGTAAGTTAAGTATTGGAAAATACTTGATTTACAATAAAAAATGCAAAAAGTATGGGGATAATATTATAATAAATGGTGTTAATGATTAAATGTAGAGAGAGATTCCTTGTTCCTTGCCACAAAAATAACAAAATTCCTGTTTTTCTGAGTGTAACGCTGCACATCCTGACATTGCATTAATGTTAATTAAAAAGCATGACCTTATTTTATAATAAATAAATAATAATACAATTAAAAAATAATAAAAACTTTTGTCAATGGCAGATAAATTAATAATAATTTTGAATTTCCTCTGAGCTTTTAGGACCATCTACATGATCAATCAAAATTAAATAGAGGAAAATACCTGATTTACACTGAAAAATGCAATATGATGAGGATAATATTATAATAAGTGGAGATAAACCACTTGATGATTAAATGTAGAGAGAAATTAATTGGATGCTGCCACAAAAATAGCAAAATTCCAGTTTTTCTGACTAACGCTGCACATCCTGACATGGCATTAATGCTAATTAAAATACGTGACCCTCTTTTATTATAACATCTATTTACTGTTATTTATCGGACTCGTAAATGTCACTTTGTGCGAGTTTGTCCAAACTCTTCATGGACTATTAACACAAACCAGACACCACTCACTCTAATGACCATAATCCTTTGCTGTTTTATGATAAACATATAATGATACTATTTTCTTAAGTGCTCCAGAGCAGGCCTATCATTTACTCGCCACGTTTCAGTCTGCGCGAGCTTTTCCCCTTCCAACAAATGTGATTAGCTGTAATTACAGTACACCGTGTGCGAGGCACCTGTGACAGAACCGCCGCCAATCCAAACTCACCGTGTTTTTCCTCATCTGCTCCGAGTCTGTTAATTCACCCGGAGGAGGCGAGGCTGAGTGCACACAGTCACTCTGAGGGAGTGTTTCGCATTAAAAATCCTTTTGAGCCCATGTAAGTTTGAGAAAAAGAAGAAGAAGGGAAAGAAAAAGGGGGGAAAAAAACGCTTTAAATAATGCACAGTGTGAGACTGCACAGAGCAATATGCAATTTTAATTACTAAAGTGACTAATATCTAGGTTTGGCTTTGAGGTTTTTGTTCCATAAAATATGCATCTGTGTTTTGTTCCCTGCAGCCGAGTCGGATACACACACCTGAGTAAAGCCCAGACGGTAGAGGAACACTTCCAGAACATGATCAGTGGAGGTACGACACGCAAGTAGGTGAAGTTTTATGAAGGGGAAAAACCAGCCTATATACGCACAAGGAAAACAGCACAGGTTATGGAAGGAGTTTATACAAGTTGAAGTCTGAGGGAAAGACTCCTGATGTGTCGAGGCTTTGAAACCAGTACCAGGTTTACGCCCCTCACAATGGCCCACACACATATACATATACATATACATATACATATACATATACATATACATATACATATACAGTGCTCACCATAAATGAGTACACCGCCTTTGAAAAGTAAGATTTTAATCAATATCTCAATAAACATAAGCACAGTTTCAAAAAGCTCGGACAGAATAGAGTTTGATAGAATAATTTCTTAAGTGAGAACATGATATGTTGTATAGTGTCCCATAGAAAATGTTGATTCTCAAAGAAAATTAAAGGTTTTGTGACAAATCTGTTAGGGGTGTATTCATTTATGCTGAACAGTATACATATACTCATATACATACACACGTACACTCATATACACAGACTCGTATACATACAAATACACATATACTTAAACTTGTATACTGTACATAGTTGGAATACTTTAGTTTTTTTCCAATTAATACATATCAATTTTACAAGTTTTGATGCAGTTGTGTATTATGTGAATATAAAAATACAGTTGCAGCTGTATATAACTTTTGTAAAGGATTCATCTATGGATTATTTGAACCTGCAAAAAAAAAAGAAAAAGAAAATAAAACTGAATCTGAGGGGGGGAAATGTTTAAGATGTGAAAAAACAGTAATAATGTGGGGGGGAAAAAAAGTTTTTTAAAAGGTGAAAAATTGTAAAAAATATGAAAAAATTGTAAAAAAGAAATGAAAATGACAACTTGTCCTTTATTCCAGAACCATATGATACTACAACCAACAAAACATAATAAAGTAAAATGAGGCATAAATATTGAAATAACAATAACAACAGTATAAATGTATATGTAAAAATATCTATAGATATAACAACAAAGTCCAATGACACGTAATCTTTTATCATAATAACAATCAATGTCATAACCTAGATCATTTTTTTAATTTTTCGCATCTTAGTTGTATTCCTAACTAAAGGATGCTAACAAACTTAAAATGTTTTATTGCTTTACCTACTTTTCCTTTTCTTATTTCAATGTTGAATGAAATGATCGTAATAGTTATATTGTGATTATTTTCTTCTTTGTGAGTAAAAAACATAAAAACGTTTAACCATTCTCTTTAACTTCAGTTTTATTAAAATATTGCATAAAGACATAATTAGTGCAAAATGATTTTCTATTTTGACACATATTTTTTTTAATCACATTTTTAAATTACTTTTTAATGTGTTTTTAACTCATACCATTTACACCATTTCAGGATTGTATCAGTTTTTAGTGCTCCACGTCTAAAGTTTGATCACAAATATTATTTCTTCCATCAGCCTTAAAACGTCAATGAAATGAGGATTTATTTCCATTATTGTGACAATTATCAGACATCAAAGTTTTTTACCATGACATTTTTGACAGTGTCACAGTAAATATAATCCATAACCATGATGACATTTCTTTGGATGGGAAGAGGCGTTGTCTTTAACCTTTAATTAACCAAATAGCCCCTTTGACATTTGCAAAATCTCATTTCAAAGTAAAAAGAAAAAGGGGAAAAACAACAACATATGGCGACATGTAAAAGCAGATCGTGATCAAAACGAGGAGCTGGAGCATAGTTTTTCAATAAAAGTTAAACAAAAACCCAACTTTCTTCAAATCAGCCTCAGTTAAAAGCGTCAACCGAGCGGAATTCAGCTGCTAAACGCCGAAAACTCCACTTCTTTCTTGGACTTTGTTGAGGTGATACAGAGTACTTTTGCACAACAGGGGGTGAGAAGGGACAAAAAAGACGAGAATTTCCCTTTTGCTGTGTGCAAAAGTTGTCTTTTCTTCACAGTTTCCCATTTGTCTGTGCATTAATTGGAGAGCCTTCCCTTTTTAGACGGAGTGCATTATTTATGACGCAGCCTCAAACGCTCAGTCTGAAGCCTCACACACATTCTCACTCACGCTATATTATCCAAACCAAGACAACCGAGGCTCTCCTGACACCAACCTTGTCTCCTGAGTGAGCAGACGAGCGCAGATCCAGCCTTACCTTAGCGTTCCCCCCATAAATTAAAGTTAAATGAACGCCACTCGGAGCCGGGAAAAAAGTATCTGCGGCCTTTAAGTGGAAAAGTAAGTCATTAATCAATCATGTGTCTCGTCACTCCGCCCACATACACCCCCAAACCCCCCCCCATTTTAAAAAACCAATGTCCAAGGGAGAGCCGGATGCTAACCGGAGTTTTACTTCCCACGTCTTTTTTTTTTTTTTCTTCTTCTTCTTCTTCCTTTCTTTGACAAAAGATCTGCATCAAGCCCAGAAGGGAGAGTCAACCTACCTAATTTGAGCAATTTTTGATAACATATTCCATTTCACACAGCACACAAGTTTTAATTTTGATGTCGTATGCACTTACATTCTCCTTTCTTTCGCATAAACTCTCAGCATTACCATTACCGCGAGCGACTGTTCCCACAGACGGAGACGACAAAGGAGGGAAAACCTTGCTGGCTCTTAACCCTTCAACAGGCGAGCACATGGAAATTAATTGATCGCTATTTTCCAAACGTATCTAGGCTAAACGTGGCACAGTTTCCTGGTATTTTTTTTCCTCTCCTGAGGTACGGTGCCCGTGCTGGGTATAAATTTAACATTTCTTTCTTTTCTCTCAGTAGTTCATGCGCAAACTTTTACAACATTTTAGAAACAATTAATATGAAGTTTATAAAAAGTCAGACAAAATAGTAATGGGAAACAAATAGAAACTGATTTTGTCTTGCTCTTTTTTATCCTAATAATAAGTAACACATTCAGTTATAAAATAATGCATGATTAATATTTAAATCAATTTACAATCTCTGCTCAACTGGTAAAAGTACACTGAAGGTAGCTCACTAGCTAACGTTAGCATCTGCTAGCTTGCATCATTGTGTGATCTGTTGAAAACTTGTATTGGGTTTTCTTTTACTTTTGGTTTGAATGTATTACTTTAATTTCATTTAACTAGTCAACCCAACAGTAACTTTGTTTTTCTGACTGTTAATCTATTTATAGCTAACAAATATTAGCTATAAAATGGAGGTGACATATATTAGCTTGCAACCTCCAGTCCAGGTTATATTCCATTAGCACCAAGCAATGTACGCTCTTAAAAAAAAGAGAAAAAAGCATGTCTTTTCTTGTATAAAGAGATTGGACGCTATCCAGTTTTGCACCGTGGGGGGGGTATAAAAATCAGTGAGAGGAGGTTTTTTTAATCTTTATCTTTTTGCATCAGCCCATTATTTACATGCATCTATTCAGAAACGCTGAAGAAGTCACTGCATCTTCAACATGATCGGACCTGATGTAATGTTTGACTCTTTTAAGACTCTTTTTTTATCCAGCTCTTGAAAGATAATTTGAAATATCCCATTATAACTGTTGTTTTGGAGTTATTAATGTGTATCTTATGCAACTATCAAGTGTTTTAACACAGAACCACGTGTTACATTACTCTTTTCACCATAAATTACAACTTTTTTGACGTGGAAACTTATATTTCAAATAAACACGTGGAAGTGCAAGCATGATTCAGATGAGATCAAAAGTTACATCTTGTCTCCAGTATTAAGACATATTTTGATAATCTTAATATTGATTGTTTTCTTCAGTTTGAATAAAAGTATTTGAATGAGCCAGAGAAAAAAGATGTTTATTAATTCCAGGACCAGCTGAAACAATAACCACAAAAAATATAAAAGTAAAAGGATGTATAAAAATATCTATATAGAAATTACAACAATAACAAGACTATAAAAGTATATAAACAAATATCTGTAGATATACGTAAATAACAACAATGATATCATGTGCCTCACAATAAGCATCTGTGTGAAACCAATGTTTACCATAAATAAAATTAAGAAAACAAGCTTTCAGTTCAGGAAAATTGTAATTGTAGTTTTTTAAAAAACAATTTTGAGTTCATTAATTGATTAATCATTTAATAGTCTGAGCTCTAATCTTGTGTTTGTGTAAAATCAGTATGCTATGGTCATCATCAAGTAAGACAAGCTAATGAGACTGTAAAAGAAACCTTTAATTCAAATCTAGTATTTACTACTATTTGTGATATACAACTATTAAAATAAATGACATTTGTACAAATACACAGCAGCCACGTTTTCACCCAGTCTTATTGGGTTTGTTTTAAATACATTCCTAATGAAAAGTAGCTAACAAGTTTAAAATGTCTTGTTGCTTTACATACTTCTTTTTTTTTTTTCGGTATTGAATAAAATGACCATGATTTCGTTATTATATCGGGACATTGTTTCTTTTATCTTTGTCGGTTGAAACTAAAACTTTTTGGATCATTTCCTTAAAAGTTCCTTTTGTTTTAATGTCAGAATCTGATATTTAGTACAATGTTTTTTTGGGGTTTTTTTAATCTTTTTGGCAGTTAAAACAAAAAAGTTTGATTATTAACTTTACTTTTATTTTAAATGTCAAAATCTGATGTTTAATATAGTTTTTGATATACTAGAAGTACTCACATTACATTCCTAACTATAAAACTTTAAATGTTTTGTTGCTTTATTTCCTTTTTTATTTTGATATTGGATGAAATGATCGTGATAGTTATTGTATCATGATATTATTCCTTCTAATTTTCTGTCGGTTGAAACAAAACATTTTTCCCATACATGTACAACATATGGATTGATGATATAAAGTTTAACACCCCCCTGTCACCTGACCGCGTCACCCTGGCAACCCCAAACCAGCGAAGGGGTTAAACCCCGCCAGACAGAACCTGGCGACGTCCGGGCTGCTTCCCCACCCGCCTCGATCAGTACCGGTGGGAAAAAAGTGTTTACCACGACTTTTTCAGAGTTCGCTCGACGCAATGTGATGTCAATTAAAGGTGACAAAAAGTTTAACACTTCCATATGCAGCAGCGCAGCTTCAAAACCACAGAATCTGACTTTGGGAGTGGAACTATTAAGCGGGTGCCAAAAAATGTGCCAAGTGTCCATATGTTTCATAAGGTGCACTTGTTTTTATTACTTGAAGTAAGATTTGTCCTCAGCAACCCCAGACTTTCCTCATTAGTTAGTTTGTTAGAGAAGAAGTCAAAAAAAAAAAGAAGCCTTATACTCCTCCATCTCTCTTTTTTTTATTGTTTAATTTTTTTTCTGATTTAATAGAGGCCCATGTTTTCTTCTTCTTCTCTTCTGGCCTCTGCTGTAGTTTCTGCGTTGGCTCCTGTTTGCAGATCTCAGTGGCGTGTAAAACCTCCCGTCTGTTTCGTTATCTCCTCATCCTCATCCACTCCAAGGAACGTTTGCGGAGTTTTCTTCCAAAAAATCAGCTTCATCATTGTTTTTGCCATCCTGTGAAAACCTCCCAACTCTTTTTATTTTATCTTTTTTCGACCGTTTCAGTGTCTCTCTTAACCGGTGTTAAACCAACTCTGCCACTGTCCGGACCTTTCGCGAACACTTCGGGGAAACAGAAGTTTGCTGCTGTCGAGCGAAAAAAAACTAAAAGCAGTCGACTCTATTTCCTGGAAGTGTCGGGAGATGTTAGGTTTTTACTCGACAGCAGATATTTGGAAAAGAAGGCGACACATTAAGACGCTGAAAGTGTATGTGACAGCTTGCACCAAATGTGGAAAACCAGAATAAATAAAGCTCTAAAATAAAAGCTTAGACAAACTCCCGAGCTGCTAACTCAGTCTTTACCTATAAAAGAAAAGGCGAAAAAAAATCACAAAGTCTGATTTCTAACCAAACTTCAAAACTGATACAGCAGCGTTCGGGGTCCTAAGCGCTAAGACGTGTAAGTAAAGCTGCTTCCACAAAGAATTATGGGAAAACACGCTCACTTTCGAAGGTATCTTCATTTCTAGATGTCTGGAGTGTTGCCTGGAAAAACACTGAACTGTATATCTACCCAAATATCGTCAAGAGAAACATGTGATGCATCGGCAAACTGAAAATATGCAAAGACAATATACATCACACAAAAGTCTACATTTATTTACCACCTCGGTGTCTTAAAGGTTCTGAAAGGATTTTGGCTATAGTAGAATGCAGACATAGAAGAGACCCTTGAGCAGAACCTGCCTCCATCGGGTTAAAGTTGATGTAAAACTATAATAAATGTGAAATAAATGAGTTAGTTTGCTTTTTTCAAAGCCAGAAAATGTTATTTTTACCTCACAAAATACTAAAAGTGATAGGAAATACAGATCGCAGCTTACTAACTCCAGTGGTAAAGGTTCAACAAAGAGAATTTATGTTTTTAAGTGAAGAATGTGTTGAAATATATGATGCTAACGCTAGCTAATATTGTGCATTGTTGCAGCTGCAGATGAACGGAATGGATATATTTAAGAAAAAAAACAAACAGATAATCACAGATGTAAGAAATATAGACAATCATTAGCTTAGTGATGCATTAGAGCAGAGGCGTTTTAATGTCTGCTAAGTGCAAAACAGACTTCATCATAAATGTCATATACATGAGCATAAACTTTGTGTTAAAGTCTGTATCACAGTGAGACCAGAGCCCTGGCTGAGGTTAGTTTATAACCTTTTGTATCCTATAGATTTAATTTAAGTACGCAAGCATAAAGTTTATGTTGAAGTCCAAGAACAGAGGCTTTTTGAGGTTTGCCAACAACAATCCTTAGCATCTGCTGTACAACAGACTTCAACATAAATTTCATGTAAGTACTTGAGGATGAAGTTTGTGTTGAAGTCTGGAAATTGTAAATGCATCTTTGGTTCACTATTGACAGTCTTTAGGATCTGGTTCATAACAGACTTCAACATAAATTTCATACAAATACATGAGCACATCATACATTTCTTTTTATTTACTTATGCATGATAAAAAAAAATATATATATACACATATATATAATATATATATACACACACACACACACACACACACACACATATGGTCATCTATTCTGAAGTTTTAACATAATAAAAAGGATTCAGATATTTTCAATTTGTTTATTACATAATTTACTAGTCTGTCCAGCCATCCAGTTTTCTCAGTGTATTCAATACTGAGAAAACAGTCTGGAATTGGGCCGATCATTGTGAATTATCAACAATATATTCTATACCGAACCAATCACAAGTCTGGGGGCGGATCATTCACAATGTGACATACACACTGACTTCACCAATCTCTTTACAACTGTTGTCGGTTGTTTACTTGATACAAAAATAAAGATTGAATCACAGATTACACCTGGCATTCTTAAGTTTCTCTAACAAAAGTGTCATGTTCGTCTTATCTGTGATTGGTTTACGTGGCACAAGCCAGTGCCGCCTTCATATTTGGATTCCAGCCCTGCCATTCCAGACGGGACATCGAGGAAAAACGGGTGACAGACTAACAATTTGCACCAAAAATAAAATATGTACAGCAGTAAAATCAATGTTCTAAATGTCCCAGAGGCTTGTATACAAGAGTGACATCACTTCCTGTTAGCTTAAGTAGACATGTAAAGGAAAATTATGGGATACTTTGTGTTATATAAATTCTAACATAGGAGGTGCTGTAAACAGATTATACATTACACTGTTTCAGTTGTATGTGGTTTTTGCTTGGTATATGTAACCCTGACCCTGAAATTGTAAAGCGCAAAGAACTGAATGTACCCCCTCAATCTGAAATAAAGATAAAAAGTCAGGTTTTTGTTTTGTCTATTCTCTTGAACTCAACTTAATGCTTCATGATAATTGCTCTAAAATATGAAAGGAAGAACATAAAGTCCATTTTGAGCTACTATACAATAAAAGCGATTCAGCATGCTGTGATGTAGAGGTCATTGACTCCATCTGTAGATATTAAACGCTCATTATGTTTATTATTATTGTCGAACGTCTAATGCAGTTGAGCTAACATGTAAGAACATAATATTATTTGCTTTTAAATGTTATTATTCGTAGCTTCTGAAGGGCAGACGTCCTACGCTCTGTATCCAAACATAATATTGGAAGAGCAGCCTTATCTCGCCCATCGCCTTCTCCTCTTCTTCTTCCTCTTTCGCCCAATCGTCTTCCATATTCTGTCACACTCCATCATTTAAAACATGCACTAAAGCCCCCATACATGCATTTTCCGAACGCTGTACAACTCCGACCTTTGACCTCCTCACCGCCGGCTCCTTGTAATCATGTAATTTGTGGAATTCCAGCTCCTTCCTCTGCCGCTCGCACACACACTTGATCTTTTCCTGGATAAAAGCGTCAGCTGAACAGCAAAGTGTAAAAAAAAAAAAAGTGGTCTATATTGAGATGATTCATGCTCGGTTGATCTGGCAGCGCTTTGTAGGGTTCGTCCAACAGGAAATAGCTTTGAGAGGAACCAAACCAAAGAGGATGAATTAGGCATTTCCTCTGGGCCGCTGTTAACCCTCGCCGGGCTGAATGTACGCCTTTGTTATCACACACAGCACTACACATCCAGAGGTGGGAAGTAAGGAAGAACAGACACTGTGTTTCTGTATGTACCTCAGCAGAACATTCAGGTATCAATACTATCCCTGAGTATTTATATTCAGACATATATAGGCGTGCATGTACAAGTAATGTGCAAGAGACATTGTAATGTAATCAAAAGACATACAAATATCAAATGTGAAACATGATAAAAATGATGTAAAAGATGTAACATGACAAACGTGACATAAATGATTCAAAATGATGTAAAAAAACATAAAGTGGTAGAACTGCTACGTAAATAGATACAGAGTGTTCAGCATAAATGAGTTCACCCTAACAGATTTATCACAAAGCCTTTAGTTTTCTTTGAGAATCGACATTTTCTATGGGACACTATACGACATATCATGTTCTCAGTCAAGGAAATGTTCTATGAAACTCAGTTTTGTCCTAATTTTTTGAAACTGTGCTGATGTTCATTGAGATATTGATTGAAATGTTACTTTTCAAAAGAGGTGGACTCATTTATGCTGATTGCTGTCCATGTAACACAGTAAAACCGTTGCAATAGATGTAAAAAAAAATGTAATTGTCCTATGAAATGTAAAAAAATGTAGTAAGATGAACACCTTCCACAAACCAGTTAACGTTCACTATTTTAAATCAAGGATGTCAGACTCATTTTAGTTCAGGGGCCACAGACATCTCAGCGTGGTCTTAAGTGGGCCGGACCAGTAAAATAATAACCTATGAATAATAATTGTAATCACATTTCTTGCTTTGTTTTTAATGTGGAAAAAGTAAAATTAAAATTTTAAAATGTGAATAACCCGAACAACCATGTACAACCTAAAATTTCTTAAGAAAAATATGTGCAATTTAAGCAGTATTATGTTTCAGGTTATCATTTACACAAACACAATGGATATACAAATACACGAAACATTTAGGAACATGCATAATATTGTTAAAATTCTTCTTATTTATGTATTCTATGTATTGTATTCTTATGATATATCATGTTGTTCTTATTTGTTCCGGTTATTCACATTTTATTGTACAAGAATGTAAATTTTTTCATTATATGTTTTTGCTTTTTTCATATTAAACCTAGAAGAAAATTTGGAGTTGTCATTGTTTTTAAGTTATTATCTTTATTTCTCCAGAGATCACATTGGTCAGTATGTGACCCCTGAACTAAAATGAGTTTGATATGTTTAACCCTTTAACTCTTTCCCCCTTGGACGCCCACTAGGAACAGCTTATATACAGGTATGTGTTACTCGGGCTACCTGTGTAGCATTTTCTTTTTCCGGTGTGTTGTTTTTTTCTCCACTACTTCATCACTACTTTGGCAAACTTTGGGGAAAAAACAGTGAAAATGTATTATTATTATTTTGATTTTTTTTTTACTTTTTTGAAAATAATATATATATATATATATTAATTAAAATAAAACAAAATAAAAAATAAGAAAATAAAAAAACTATTTAAAAGTAAAAATAACCCAAATGGGTAAAGAAAAAAAGGAAATGTATCATTTAATCCTATTGGTTGTCCTAGTATGGGTTGTGTTCACCTCCACCTATCACAGCATCTGTTAGATTAGAAAAACAGAACCTGTTCTAGTGGTCGTCAAATCATGTCTTTAGTGAAATAACAGAGGGGTCAAAACTCGTCATTATGGGTACAGGGGTTGGGAGTGTCATCAAATCTCATCTTTATAGGGGAAAGAGTTAAACCCAAAGCCAAAATAGTCTGACTTTTTTTTTTTTTTGACGATAAAAAAAGTTTGTTTGCCCATTTTTCTAGATTACTTAATTCCCAGATCTTTCAAAATCTAGCAGTCATTTGCAATTTACTGCATGTTCTACCTCTGCTAAAACAGATTCTTCTCCAGCTACTAGTACAGGTGTGACTGAAATTACCGTAATAACCCGATAAAACCTATACAGTGCAATGTCTCAGGATTCAAAAACTGCCGGAATTTTTCAAATTGTACAAACAGTGAAGGACTTACAGCCATCTGAACTGCATATGCGTAGGGCGTGTCAGCAGTGACACATCAGATTTTAAAGAGTTAATATATTCAGCGTAATTTTTACACTTTGCAAATTCATCCCACGGGCCTAATTGGAGCCTATGATGGGACAATTTTTGGCCCATGGACCTTATGTTTGACAGCCCTGTTTTGTTTTTGTACCAAAGTATTTGTACTTGTACTGGAGTGGAGTGTGTACTTTGTGCTGTTTTCGTATGTGTCAGATACAATCCCCCTGATGGTCCACGTCCTTGTGTGTACTTGCGTTCGTGCTGTAATCTCGTCTATTAGCTCCTGTTGTACTGTAATACACAACTGTCCATGCACATCACATGTGTTTTTGTAGCTTTAACTGTTGTGACTGTCGGGTTTGGAGACCTCAGTGGTGGTTTGGGCTCATATCAAGCATTATTTTCCAAAGCAGAGCCCAGATTTTCTATTAGAAATAAAACATGTATCCACTCTGGCAGCCTTAAATTCACCTTGCAGCTTGTTGTTGTTTTTTTTTGTTTTTTTTTTCCCTTTCACAGTTTGTTACCTCATCGAGATAATCCAGCAGTGACAGATTTGTAAGAAAGAAAACCAGCACTGGCTCCGTTCGCTGCTGTTACCTTCTGGATATCGCTGGCGCAAACAAATATTTGAAGATGTGATTTTTTTTTTTTTTTTTTTTAAATGCAAAGTTTTTAATTAACACCTTTTTATGCACATGTTTTATCATGTGTTGGGTAGAAGGGAACTGATTTTGTGTCATATTTTTTTGGCATTTTCTTTGTAAGCAAATTTGGAGCCTTTTTATTGAATACAATTAGACACATGCCTAGGAACACAAAGAGGTATCACTACTACAAATATATTTCAATTTAATTAGATTAAGTTGCAAGTTCTCATTGTATTAAGAAACACATTGCAGTTTTTACTGGAGAAGAAAGTGTTGAATTATTCAATAATATGTTTTTATTCATTCATAATTGATGTATTAATTCTGGCTGTAAGCACACCTTGTAAAGTGACAATGACCTTTGACTACTGAATTCTAAATAGTTCATTTATTTACATGTCCATAATAATTTCAGGACATTTTGTCAAATAATCTCTGAAATACTGCGTTAATAATAAGAAGTAGATGACCAACACACACACAAAAAAAGAATACAAGGATTTCCTGAGTAAATCTATACCTTTGACTTTTGGCCGCCAACTTCTACAGCAGGGGTCACCAACCCTGGTCCTCGAGAGCAACTACACTGCATGTTTTAGATTTCCATAGTTTCCCTCTTCCAACAATAAGCCTATCATGAAGCTCTGCAGAAGACTGATAATGACCATCAGGTGTGTTGAAAGAGGGAAACATCTAAAACATGTAGGATAGT
>JAPTGZ010000013.1:10500605-10511332 GCA_029814645.1 Fowleria isostigma
CCATCCCGGTTAACAGCCTCCCTCGGACATCTCCCGGGGACAGTGCATCCGAGGTGAACCACCACTGGAAATCAGTAATGGTTTTATTAGAGGAAGTTGATGCCAGAAAAACGCCCTGCAGAACTGAGCTCTGTTCAGACGCTTTATGGAACAGACATAAACAGTCGAATAAAGCCCTTTATTCATTTACTCTACACAAGGACACATTTGCTTTGAAACAGCCACTTATCGTTTGTAGCTCCACTTAAAAGGTCAGTATGTAACATTCATATATGCCTGTATGAATGTCGTTTTGGATGCTAGTTGTTTTGCGCTAATGTTAGCTGGTGAGGTTTTTAATCAGAACTGGGAAAGAAAGATTTTAATTACTCTGGTGCCTGGAAGTGCAAATGAAGGAGCTGGTCTCTTTAACCCATACAGACCTAGTGCTACTTATGTGGCAGTTTCCAAATGAATTATCCTCTATTTTTAATTTTTCTCAAGTGATTTATCACCTTTTATTCGATAATATGGTCAGTATTTTACATTCTTAAGTGAAAATTGGGTATTTTTCTACACTTAATTTACCAATCATGATTGATGTTCATAAAAACTCAAATTAAACTCGAGGGATATTCAATCAAAAAAAGAGAAAATAGAGGAAAAAGTGACTTTTTCAGTAAAATCTATTATTAACTGAACATAAACCAAGTGTTTCCATCCACTGTCAGTGATCCAACTCCATGAGTTTTATTGGTGACTCAATATTGTAGAAGGTGACAGTGTTTCCATGTTCACTACAGAACCTCTGTAACATCCAAATGGGTCATTTACTGATCAATGACATGATCATTAAATGAAATATAGGAAAATACATGATGTTCACTGAAAAAAATACAAAATAAAGACGATAATGTCATAGCAAATGGTGGTAAATCATTTAAGAAAAACTATATATATAGAAACAAGAACTACCACAAAAGTATCACTGGGTCTATATGGGTTTAGAGTGATTCTTAAGGTGGTTTATCGCAAATGCATTTTGTCCACCACTGTAGCTAGGACCTCACACTGCTTCCGTTGTAGTGAAATAAAAAGATTTTTTGCCTGAAAAACTGACCCTATACATAGAAACAGGAAATAAATAGGTATTATGGCTATTATGGTATGTTAATAACGGTGTTAGCTAATGGATGCAAGTGAGTTTTGTCGATCCCCCGAAAGAAATTCTCCAACTTTTCCCAGATTTCAACATAAACTTCATGCAAAAACATGACCCAGCACAAATTCCACCTTAAATTGTTTGCATAGTTTTAATCGTGTTGCTTTTTTTGCTGCCCTTTTTGTCATCTTGCATTTGTTACATAATTATTGTCACTTGCTGTTTTTAATGTCATATCCCATCATCCCTTCCATTTTGGTTGAAACGCACTTTTAACAATGGTGTTGGCGAACAGGTACAGCTATATATGACCTTGATTGATCCCCAGGTGGAAATTCACTAACATAAACTTCATTTAAACACATAATCCTGTACAAATTTCACCTTAAATTATTGTTTGCTTTGTACGTCATACCTCATCATTCCATCAATTTTGGTTGAAACTCACCTTTAATAATGGTATTAGTGGACAGATACAGATATAGATGAACTTTGTCGATCCCCAGGAGGAAATTCACTATCATAAACTTCATGTAAACACATAACCCTGCACAAATTCCACCTTAAGTTGCTTGCATAGATGCCTCTTTGCTCCAGTTTTTTTATCTTCTTTAGTTTTCTGTGTATAATTCTTCTGTATAAAGTGCCATCACATCTCATCATTCTATCCATTTTGGTTGAAACTCACCTTAAAATTGACATATAATGCAATCCCCTCAAGCGCATTAAAACTACAGTAACAAGCCTGAAAAATATAAAAAGAATAGATGCGTTTGGTTGATGCGGATATAAAATTTGTGTAGCTTTACGCAGAGCAAAGGTAAATATATCGACTGCAATAACAGTACTATTTACAACGGCTCTGAAAAATGAAATATTAAAGAAAATGAGAGAAATGAGGCTGTTTTATTCCCCGGTGCATGTCCACTAGGGTTTAGTCTGCAAATATATTAGAGCGCGGAATGTTTTGCAAATGAAATGTTGCAAAAGCATTTCATTTAAATGCATTCCGTCGTACCTGATATGAAATAGACAAAGAACGGCGGGGGGAAGAGTGGGCTCGCCAAACAGTCATTTCCAACAGCTCATCCCAATGTAACTGCTTCAATGAACATCACACACTAATGATATCTAAGAGTAATGGAAGGTAGGATTCTTTGTCTAAGGGGACAGGAAATAACCTCACACCTTCACTTTTCCTCTTTAATTCCACGATCATAAAGTGCTGAGCTGTTCCCTCCTCTTGTATTTTCATCTTATAGCCTCTCCTGCACCACAAAAGGAGAGAAATGGGAAAGCTTTTTTCCTGTGTTTTTAATCCCTTTGCACCCTAATTGGCCTCTCTTTACTGTGAAGTGAGTTCAATCTGCAAGCAGATAAAACAAGTGTTGGTTGAGGGCGCAGGCACCGTGGCACTGTGTTCCCAAGCATGAAGTGAGCCGTTTTGAACTAATATCCAAGCCTCCGCAATTAAAAGGCTCAGGAGTCGTTAAAGTAACTTCTTTTTTTTTTTTTTTTTCCCCAGTTTTTTTTACACTCCGGAATAAAGCTCCACTTGATTTTCTGAGATGAGGCGGCGATAGCGGCCCTCAGATCTGATTACAATCCCCCGGTCCTCCGTACCTGAATCGCGGCCTTTCATCACGTCGCCAAGTCGAGTATCGAGTGTTTGCGATGCGTGCGACCCTTACAAGAGGCGAAGAATGGCGACGGGGCCTTTTGTGCGCCGGGTGATTTCTTTTATGGAGTCCCGGCCCACCCATCCAAACACAATGACGCTGTTGTGTAGGTACCAGGATTAGCGAAGACTCGTATTGATCCGCCCTGTCTGGATGTATGAGGCGTCGGGTCAATATCTCCGAGCTTTCTCTTCTTTGTCGGTGTCTCTGTCAGCTCATGGGCTGGTGTTATCACTGGGAATGCAGGGGATCTTACATTATGTCGCCAAAACGCAGGTTTTTTTCAATGCATACGCCAAAATGTGTCAACTTTTTGTTGATTGTGTACCCCCCTCATAGACTATTGTTGCAAATTTGCCTCAGAATTCCACTGGTTTCCACTCCTTCAAAATGGACATGATGTTAAGATATGATAAAATATGACTGTATTGAGTCCACTGTGGGGGAACTGCAGTGGTTATAGCAGCAAAATACAAAAATAAAGTGCAGAAAGGCATGTAAAACAAGAAATATCACAAAGAATCTGCTATATATATATTATTTATCCTGTTATCTATGATTCCTGATGTTCATGGATCAATTTCACCACCCTTTTTCTGTAACAGAGTTATAAATTTCATGACATTTTACTGATTTTTGGATCATTTCTGTCTTGTTTGGATTAGTGACTGGGATCACTGATCAATCATAGCATCAATAAAATCTACATATTTGTTTAAATACTATTATGACAATTATGCCTAATGTCACTAATTTGCAACATAGTTATTGTAGGTGTTATATTCAAATTATCAGTCTCCATGTAATTTTGGATTTGCATCATGGCAACAATACATAATTTGTCACATGTTTTGTCTTGTCAATATTTTAACAACCCTCCAAAATGGTACCACCCACGTAGCATCGACCAGGTCACCAGTTTCAGCCCATTTCAGGGTCATTGTTACTGGGATCGTTTAGGTTGTGTTTCAGCCACAGAAAGGTTCAAATGAAGTCTAATACGCACATTGGTTTTACATTTCTTCTGTTCTAAGCTTATCCACATCCATAGCTTAGCATAAAATATGTCAAGGATGCTTTATACTCCAAAATGTTAACCTTTGACCGCTAAATCTTCTCTAATGATTACGAGATCCCATAATCACCTCAAAGGAATTTTACCAAATTTGGGATAAACTTTTTCATGGACACGAGGATGAACTGTAAAATAAGTTGGTGGCCAAAGGTCAGAGGTCAAAGCCACCGTGGCCTTGTCTTGGTTCAGTCTATGAACATGAATTTTTTTCAACCCTAGCAAAACTGTTGTTGCAACATCCTAAAAACATAAAACGTTTCTTGGCCATAAATGCCACTAATTAGTTAGTTATTTGGTTTATTTTTTATTTCGAGCACATAAAATCATCCAATAACAAAGAATAATAAAACATAAACACAATTTTGGGAGTGGGAAAAAGTAAGAATTAAGAAGAAACAAATATTTTCTCCTTTTTTTTTTTTTTTTTTACTTTGTTGAATGACCTTCATTTTGTATCAATATCTTTGTCCACACAACAACAGAAAAATGACACCAAACTGGTCCAAACGCCATTGTTTGCGTTGGACTTAAGTCTGTGCGTAATACTGGACATAGCAGACGCAGAGAGTTTAATCAGTCATGAAGGTAAAGCAGCAACAATAGGTTCAGTTATAAAGTTAAGTTACCAACCTCAGGTCAATCTGTGTCGCCATGGTAATGCTATGCAACCCATGAGGCAAATATAGGTAACCATGTAACCAGAGGAACATCAGCTAAAAACTCAACAAAACCAATCGTTTTTACTTAAATGTGCAAATATCAAAACCAGTCTAACAGTCTGAGATCAGCGTGTGGCGTGAATAATTTAATAAAACAAACTAATGAGACAAAACTCTGCAGCGCTAAGCTAACACGACGCCGATCCAACAGTACGAGGATTATTTCTCTACCGATACAAACCTACTGAACGACACAACGAACAAGTAATTATGAGGTGATGATTACGATGCCAATAGTATTTTATCTTACTTTTTAACCTTTATTTAACCAGGAAATCCCTTGACAATAAGCTGCTTCTTCAAGGACATGGCAAAGATGTAAAAATAACCGATAAAAGCAAGCACTAGAAAAACAGAGGGGAACGTGTCAGTGCCAACCTCCATCTGCCACAGGTCATCCACCTATTTATACACCTGGATGAGATGTTTCAGGTGCAGCTTCATTACACAAACACATAATAGACATGAACAAAATGGAGTGTGACGCCATCGTTGGCCAATCGCTCCATTTTCCCTGAACACACAGATACACACACACACACACACACACACACACCAGAGTTTTAAGAAATCCTACCTTTGGGGCATGTCTTTAAAAGTCTCTGTTTTTTTGGGAACGAAAATACTTCTGTGTAGATGACAAAACCAAACATAGAAAGAAATGCTCACAGTGCAGTTCATGTTTTCATATGTCCTAAAATCAGTTGCAAATCCTCATTTTCATTCATTAATTTTTTTTAAAAATGAGTGTGTATTTTTTCCCATATATGGTAATATTTTCAACCTATCATTAAACATGAAATAAATTACTATTGGCACTGATACTTACAGAAAACATTGCTAAAAAAAAAAAAAGCACAAATATATGTAAAACTCTGATAGGCCCTTAATACACATTAACTTATGCTGATTAGAACCAAAGCATTTTGTAGCCATGTAAATTATATTTAATAATGCGTTAAAATAAAAAGTTAATAATTTAATAATGACAAAACATTTTCTAATTAATGTGTTTAGTAATCGTTTAATAATACCCATCATTTTGAGTCATTTAATACCTTTTAGATCATAACACTTCACAACACGTATATAGCGCTTTTCCACACATTAATGGTGCTCAAAGCAGTTTACAATACCAGCCTCACATTCACCCATTCACGCACACTATGCAAGGCACTACCAGGCCTCACTGGGAAAATTTAGGGTTCATTGTCTTGCCCAAGTACACTTTGTGAGTTTGAGGTGGGAGTCAAACCACCGACCCTTCAATCACTGGACAAGCCGCTCTACCAACTGTGCCACAGCCACCCAGTACAAGTACAGTACATGCATAGCAGTTGCTAATATAGTACTAGTATAGTATTAGTGATAGCTTATATTGTATTGTAAGCTTAAAATAACAGGTAATTTAAAGTGTGTTTATTTACTAAAAGTAGCAGCATCATTAAACACTTTACAATAGAGTACAGTATAGTAGTAATAGTACTAATATTGTTGTACAGCAGTACATTAGGAAAAGATAATATTGTATTGTAAGTAGAAACTAACAGTTTTAAATAATTTGCCTGTCACTGCCTAAAATTAGCAGCATCATACAATCATAGCATTGTACAATGTAGTAGTAACAGTAGTAACAAAGCCATTTGCACTATAGTTTATTCCCAAATTCAATGAGAATCAGTGGGGAGTAAAATCAGTGGTGTTGATAATGGAACCAGAATCATTGAATTTGCTTAAGTCCAGTCCCTCCTCTGAATTTGTCGCCAGTTCATCATAGAAATCCATATTTTAACCCTTTCATGCATGAAGTATAAGGACCTTAAATCATTTTTTTTTCCTGAGTATTTTTATCCCTGTTCAGGCATGAAAAAAACAATGCCATTGAATTTTTTTGATAAACCTATTTTTCGCGGAGCTGCAAAAATGTCAACTTGGACACCATATGTTAAATTTACAGAAAGAAACATGCATTTACTGATATACCGTCTGAAAACTATGAAATAAAAACATTTTAATATGCTTATCTGATGTTTTCTCACATTTTAACATATTCTAATACTAGTTATTATTTACTGCAGATAAAATGGACAAAAAACACATTTTGTTACAGTCTGATTGTAATTGATTTACATGCAAGCATGTTACTGCAGATCAAGTTTATTAACAACAGAAAAGTTACAGTAATGGTATGAATGTCAGTGTATGGGATGATGCATAAGCGTCCACTGTGTTGGCTGATATGGAACTAAAACCACAAAATCCATGAATATACAAGAGAACAACTGGAGAATAACTGTCCACTGTAGTGACCACTATTCATGAAACGGTTAATGCATGTTTTTTTACTATTAGCAATATTTATTTATTTGTCCTAATATTTGTAAGTATGCTATTTCCCTAAAGAATTTACTTGTTTGTCCCTGTATTTCTGAATTTAAGCCACAATTTAGCATCTATTTTAATTCAAATCGATCCTTGTGTACGGTTTGACATTCATCGTTACATATGATATCGATCGGCTTTGCGATTTAAAAACTCACGCTTTATCACAGCTTTCGTTTGTGGATTTCTCTCCTAAATTTCTGTAATAATACCCGTCATCCTTTCAGTGCTACAGGAAGCGCTTCGGCTTCTCCTCGGAAACGAGACGCCGCCGTAAAATGTTGAAGTTCAGCGATGCGAAGGGACAGAAAGTTTGTCTTTGTGTGAAAAAGCTCTCAAATGTGCCACAGAAAGCTGAGATTCAAAGCGCGGCCCATCTCTCCTAATTAACACTTTGAAAGATAAAAGCAGTTTATTAAATCAATCAGTATGATGGTTGTTTGTGAATCCCAGCAGATAAGGACATTTGCATATTAACTTTGCAGTTCTAACCTACATTTGAGGATCTTCTGAGATTGTGGCCGGCTTGAATGTAAATATTTTCCCCCTCGCTGCTACTGTACACGTTTTAAAGTTTCATCGCCCGGGATTCTCTGGTGGATTTTCGACTCATTAAAAAATAAAGGGACGGATAAATAAGCAAACATATAACGCAAACAGACAAACAAATGAATAAACGAATACAGATTTTATGGCACTGGAGAGGCTCTGCCAAAATTTGTGGCGGAGACGGGGCCAAACAATCGCAATCTTAACTTGCTGTTAGATATTCCCAGTTCAAAAAAACGAGGCTTTAAATGAACATGAAAGCAACAAACAAGCTTTTAAGAGTATTATATGTGCCCTCCAGTTAATCTGGCACATAGTAAAGAGCTGTTTGGAAATGTTCTGCCAAAATTTAACTTCCATGTGAATCATGCGTTTAGTGATAATGTTTTCAGTGCATTAAGTCAGTCTTTACACTTAGTTATCGGGGGGGTAATACATGTCATCGCATTATTAGACAAGCTTTTTCACTACGTAAAATACCTATAAATTGCAATTTAGATTCCTCTGCATTGATAACTGCACATTAATGACACAAAGGGATAGCGTCTTAGCATTATATGTCTTCAAAATATCACAATAGCACGTCATATTGGAGGATAAACCTGTTTTTTCTGTTGTCGCAAACATAACATACTCACATAAAACATTAAAAAAAGAAAACATCCCTCATTTTAATCAGACATGTCCATTATAAATGTATAATAATGTTTTCATACACTCAATAGGTGTACTTTAATTAACAGGTAACTAACATTTCTGTGCTCATACTAATTTAATAATAATTTGCATAGCGTTTTGTAGTTTAAAATGGTATTAATAGTAACATTTTACAGTAGGGTTATATTAATTATAATAACCAACATTGTAATATGTGTAATGTATATAATAAATAATCTTATAAAGAACCTATTTGGGCCTTAATATCTATCGACTAATACTTATTACAGCCAAAGCATCACCTAGTACCAGTAAATAGTACTTAGTAACACTATAGAATGAGAATGTAATAATTCTTAATTAGTAATATACAGTGAATTAACATGCAATTAATTGTTTAGAAATTATGTAATAGTCGATAGCTTTATAACTGTCTAGTAATTATTTACTAATGTGCTCATGGTAACAAAGGTAATAATTTACGCTTTATTTAATAGTTTAAGAATGCTGTTCATTTCATCATTCAGAATTATCAATATTTTGATGAGTATGTACCGTTAGCAATGATGATGTGCCTTTTATTTATGAAAATTAGCAGCATTTTTAAACTATTATGAACCAAGAGGTAAATTATCATTGGCGCTAATATAGACTAATTAAAATAATGTTAAATAGTATGTTATAAAGAATTATTAGGCACATATTACATACATATTAAATAATGCTTATTACAACCAAAACATTACATATCATATTTAATACCACTTTAGAGCGAGGCTGTACTGACTAGTTAGCAGGTAATTAGCATGTAATTTATAATATAATAATGGATAAAAACTAATTAACAACAATAACAATTATAATAATGATTATG
This sequence comes from Fowleria isostigma, assembly GCA_029814645.1. NCBI lineage: Eukaryota > Metazoa > Chordata > Actinopteri > Kurtiformes > Apogonidae > Fowleria > Fowleria isostigma. Next base: position 10,509,682 of record JAPTGZ010000013.1, read on the forward strand.
CTACAGGAATATTATAGTATTATAACCTAACATACTTAATTTTAGTATTATTATTATTATTATTATTATTATTATTATTATTATTATTATTACTTTGCCACTTATTTAGGTTTGTAATAGTTAGGTTATTTTATTGTTTTTTATATTGCTAATTTAATCTAGTCTAATCTAGTCTAATCTCATCTAATCTAGCCTTATCTGATCTAAACTAGTATAACTGAATCAATCTAGTTTAATGTAATCTAGTCTAATCTAGTGTAGTCTAATCTAATCCATTCTAATCTAATCTAATCTAATCTAATCTAATCTAATCTAATCTAGTATAATGTAATCTAATCCAGCCTAATCTAATCTAATCTAATCTAATCTAGCAAACAAGCATTGTGAGCTCAGAGTTTGCATCAAATTTGAGGTCAAGGAGAAAACTCATTGATGAAATCTTCCTACCGGGTGTGAAAATCATCCCACTGCCAAAACTGAGACAGGTTTGCGAGCTGCCGCAGCATAATATACTTTTATCAATCACAAAACACCTTCACCAAGCCCTCTGGACCAACAGGACAGAAACAGACAGGTATAATTCAGAAAAATGAGCAGTGTCATGGCCTAACATGAAACACTACAAAGAGAGATTTCATCATTTAACACAGCAGCTTGACTGCCTTTCACAGTCCATCATCATCAGTACGAAGCCTGATCTAAAAGTTGAAAGAATTACTGTTTGAGTGATGAAGTAACACCTACACAGACACACGCTCATTTACACTGTATGTACACGCAAGTATGCTAAACACACACACACACACACACACGGATACGCACCGTGAAAGTGATGAGCCTTGTCAAGTGCAGATCAGAGAATAATGTAATAGGGTATGGGAAGTTGGAAACTGAGGAGAGTAACAGCACAGCAGCTTTCAAAGTCTAAGGCCATCTGCACGGTGCGGTACACAGGTCTGTGAAGTTCACAGTTTGTGATCGTCACAGTATTTTGGACATGTGTGAGGAGATGTACATGTATGTCAGGAGAAAAAAAAAGAGCAGTAAAGGGAAAAACAAACTAATATTGGGGGTAGATCAAAGACATAGCCAACAGAAATGCACCAAAAGCATGTACTAATCTAACTTTAAAATCCCTAATCCAATCAATACATTTATATATTTCAGGTAAAATGCAGTTTTTCAGCGGTGTCAGATAAGACCCATTTGGATTTTCAGATGCTCCTGCAACATTTAACAGTAAAACCAATGTAGTTTGACAAATGACAGTTGTTGTAGATGCTTGTTTTTATGTTCAGTTAATGTGTTTTTTTTATTTTTTAATTCATTTTTGCCTCAGTTTTCCTTGTTTTGATATAAAAATAAATTTGAATTGAGTCTGAGGTATGAACATTTAAGAGCTTAAGTATCGGAAAAGATTAGCTTTTCACTGAAAAATGTAAAATATAACACAATAAATGGTGATAACTGAGGTTAATGTAGAGAAAAATTCAATTTGCAGTCACCACAAACATATTCCTAGGTCTTAAAAGAGTTAAATATATATATATATATATATATCCATTTGTGTGTGTGTGTGTGTGTGTGTGTGTGTGTGTGTCTGTGTGTGTGTGTATGTATATGTGTATGTAGGTCAGTGTTTCTCTATTTT
>JAPTGZ010000013.1:10530485-10544279 GCA_029814645.1 Fowleria isostigma
GATCAGTGGCAGTTGATGGAGATGCTTGATACATTTTGCTGAAAAAGTCACTTTTTCTGTTTCTGACATGATAACCCTCAACTATAATCAGAGTTTTAATGAACATCTACATGATCAGTAAATTAAATATAGGAAAATACCTGATTTTCACTCAATAACTGCAAAATGCAGAAGATAATATTATAATAAATGATGATGATAAATTCCTTAAGAAAAGGCAAATATAGATGGGAAAAAACTATTGTGGAAGTGCCAGGTAAGTAGCACTGGATCTTCATGGGTTAAATGTACAATCACAAACCTGACCCCAGAGTGAAAAAGTAGGATATTTTTCATACAGTATAAAAAACAGTAGTTTTTGAGACTCAAAGTAGATATATTAATTAAAAGCTGATCCGTGTCTTCCTACAATAGCGGTGTCATACATGTCCCGTGGGCCAAAACTGTTCAGATATGTATCTAAGAACAAAATAATATGCAATAGTTGAATTAAAGTCATTCAGGATGTATTGACTTAGACACAATTCAACAATTTGTTTATGTTTTAAATCCATTAAGTTCAGGGTGTTACTCCACATTTAAAGCTTATTATAAACAATAATAAAACGGGTGAGATTTTCATGGATTTGCATTTGTGCATAAAATATTTTGCTATTTTGAGACTTAGCATTCACACATGACTTGTATTAGCGCATACATATTTCCCTCCATTTGTGTCTAGACTCGGAGTGAGTGAGGAAAATACGTTCTGTGGCGTCTGAATTGCAAAATCATCACTGTGACATAGTAATTAACTCTGACAGTCAACAAGACATGATATAAAACTTTATACAGGAAACTGATGTGTCGCCTGTGTAAAAGCACCCAAAGACGGAGCATTAATTAATGACTAATTATTACTAATGATTACTCATTTATTTATTTATTGCTTTGCATGCAAACGCACATTTACATACTTACAATGAGGCTGTCTGGAGACTGACTGAGAGTAAACACTTAAATAAACTATAAGAATACCTTCCATTATTCCCCTACAAACAGCAAACATTGCTCAGTCAGGCCATGAAGTATGAGTGCATGAGTGCAGCGCTCGTTGCGATCCATCTGCTCGACTCTGCTCTTTGCTTCAGGCTTTTAGTCCGCTATGTCACATAAGGTAACGCGGGAATTAGCAGAATAAGCAGATATTATCTTACAACTCCATAATGGAAGCACATAACTAAATACCTCGAGGAAATTGCATAAACAAAAAGGTAATTGATTCCAGGCAAGCTGCAGGTGGACACTTAATTACAGGAAATTTATTAACCAATGTCCATTAATCACATTGACATGGAGTTATTAAAGGGATGCACAGTTTGCCCTCACTGGATAATGCAACAATATTCAGAGACGCTAAACCAATGGGATCGTTGTGAACAGACAAGAGACCTAAACCTTGTTTAATTCAGATAAATAGAAGTGACTGCATGAGGACACAGAATTATGGGTAAGATTATGTAGCGCTGCAGACAACTGAGTTTAATGTGCGTTAAACAATCAACACACAGGCACATTCTGGATGGAAAGTCATTTACGTGGGCCTACTACAGTGATAACGCCGCTAATGGAAAATGAGGCTCTGGAAACCTCAGAACACCTCAGACTAGGTCATTTAGGCTCTAATGTACATAAAGGCAAATATAAAAAAAAGCATGAGAAATTACTTTAAATAATAATGAAAACATATTATCACTCAAATTGTTGTGCAAACTCAACCTGGTTAATGGTTTGATTGGAGATTTATTATGTAGTTAACTCCGTAGACTGTGTATAAGAAGTGGACATAGCAGTTTGTGAACTTTTAAAGCCTCTGTCAGGGGTGATTTGAGTCTCTGGATGATGCGAGCTGCGCATGCGTAGAAGCATTTATCTCTATCAGCCATTTTTTTAACGTCTCGCTATGGCAACCTCGCTAAGACAAATCACTGCAAGGCTCAAATTTACTGTTTAATGATTCAAATTATGTAAAAATACAGAGAATTTACTGCAAGGAGCATCTTTCTAGTGATCAGAAGTGATTTTGAGAGTCAATTTCTATGCCTACTTTTGGTTTATTTCACAGCTGAGAGCCTATCCAGCTGACAAAGGTTTAGATCTAAATCTGGGGAAAACTATGCCAATGATGCAATCTGTTTGTCCAAGCAAGGTTGCTGTAGCGAGTCTTAAAAGATGGCCAACAGAGATAAATGCTTCTATGCATGCATGAGTCACATCATCCAGAGACTCAAATTGTCCCTTGACAGCCTCAACTGTGCGGTTTTGGACATTGTCGTCTTGGCTTATAGGAACAGGAAGTGGCCATATTTGGACAAATAAGTGAAGGTGGGGAATAGTGAGGGATGATTGGCAAGCTAATGCTACCACTAACTTGCAAAACAACAAAAAAACTCACAAAATCAATTCAGCTAAGTGTTAAATGCTGAAAAACAGTAAGGTCAACGGCCAATGTAATCATTAAATAAAATAATTCATGTCAACTTCATTAGCATGGTGCAGCGGTTAGCACTTTCACATTAAAACAACAAGCTTTCAGGTTCCTGTGCTGAGCTTACCTATTCCAAGTGCATATATTAATTCAGTCCTTGAGCATCTTCATTGGCAGCTCACTCCTCTCACTATGTACTATATGCTAATGCTAATGCTAACGCAAGGTGTTGTGTGTGTTTTTATTAAGACAGGTAAAATCAGAGAATGAATTTCCCTACAAGGATAATAAATCATGTTAGCCTTGAACCACAATATACCACAATAATGCTAACATTAGCTAAGGCTGATATTGTGATGAAGCACACTTGTGTATCAAAATCCATTAATGGTCTTATGTAATGCTGACATAAAGCAGTTCACTACTAGCTAGCTAGCTTTAGTCTCAGCCCCACTGTGCCTGTTTGTACTGGGTACAAATTTACGATGATTTCAAACATAACCACTGTAAAACAATTATAAGATTAAGTTTTATTTGTCTGATGATGGATTTATTCTCGCTAACACTGCTGTAGCTCTTCATTTACTTATTAGCTTGTGAAATTACAAATGTAACTCACTACAGTAAGTGCATGGAACTGACTTATGAGTGTCTTATTAAATGCGATTCTGATTTTGCTAACACTTAGGCCAATGGTGGTTTAGCTAGCAACACATTTGCCATTCACTACATTTAAAACATGCTTTGTGACACCTTCACAGTCTGAGATTTAGCCATTTTTAGACAATAATTCTGTTTTTGTGTATCAACAGAAGTGAACGTCACCTCTTTTACCTGCTTTCATCTGGAAACCTCTCTAACATCAAGCAAATCTTTTAGAAAATGACTTATGACGGACTTTCAGCACCTCTATCTTTACAAGTGCACCTAAAAACGGCACCAATTACTTAAAACTAATAAAACACCAATGAACGGGGATGAATATGTTCAGCTAAAAGTTACTCAGTGGATTAAATTATTACCTTCACACCGTCCAATTCTATTAGAGGAATAGATTCCTTCCTGTGACAGTGATCTGCACTAACAGACCTCTTTCTTTCCAAAAACCTGTCTGCATCCTGCTGAAGGGACTCGGGAAATTGGCCTTATTCCCCAAACACTCCGAGGCAAGTGGCAATTAAAGCGCTGATTAACGTGAGCTCGCTCTTGAACACAGCTTCATAGGAGTCTGACAGAACAGTGGGGAGAAGGGGAGATAATTCAGAAATCTCCTGACCTTGTGCTTATTATCTCTGCTTAATGACTGTTGCTGCTACTCTTGGCCTCTTGATGAAATAGGAACCTGGTCAACCTATTGGATTAATTTTCCTCCTCTTTGTACATTTTCCATTAGTTCTGTATACAGTAGAGGCTATTGGGCCACATGGGCATTAGCTTAATTTGTTTACACTACGTTTTCTCTTCTATTTGTCCTCCGGTCACACATTTATTCATGTATTTTACACAGACATCACTCCTACACTGTAAACGAATTAAGAAAATATTAAAATAAATGCCAAATTATTTATATTTAACAAGATTATGAGAGTATAGCAGCACCAAGCAGGGCTTTGAGGTAAATGCAATATAACACTAATGTAAAGCAGACAAACATTTAATTATAACATGTTGGTTGGCTTGTCATTTGATAATTAACACCTGAGCCAGAATTCAGCTGAAGTTTTTAGTTTAACAGTTTGGCACTCGTTCAGATCCCAAAAAAGAATATTGGACAAAGTTTATTAATTGTAAAAAGCATCTTTACTCATAAAGACCGAAAGCATCTCCTGATCTAAAATGCTTAATACCCGTTGATCTACTAATCCTATTGATACATGTAAATAATTGTTGTAAAATACAGTTTGTCATCTTTTCATGGTCATCGGATATGACCCTTTTGGACGTTCAGAGGCTCTGTAGTTACCGTGGAAACACCATCATCTTTGACAATATTGATTCACCAGTAAAACCCAAGGAGTTGGATCAGTGACAGTGGATGGACACACAATATGTGATCAGTGAAATTAAAAAAAGAATAATGAATAAATAAAATAATCAGTTATATGGCAAAATAAGCTACAAACTGAACAAAAATGAAGAAAAAAAAGAACAATAAGCAAAACAACTAAGAAAATGAACAAAAAAAATTAAAATAATAAATAAAATGAATTAAAATGAACCAAATGAGTAAGAAATTGGCAAAATAAGTGGCCCATTTGGATGTTTGAGGCTTCTTAGTTACCATGGAAACGCCATCATCTTCGACAATATTGATTCACCAGTAAAACCCATGGAGTTGGATCAATGACAGTGGATGGAGACAATTGGTTTTATGTTCAGTTACTGAATTTATAATGAAATCTCACATATGACCCACAGTGATTCACCAGTAAAACGTATGGAGTTTGATAAATGACAGTGGACTGGTTTTATGTTCAATTAATAATATATATATTCAAAGGTATTTATATTCAAGGGTGTGCAAGAGGTGTGTAAACATGGGTTGTTTTAAGTGGGTTGTTGTAAGTTTCACCATGAGGTCAAATATATACTAGAATTTCTTATAACTCAAACCATCGGAAAAACCTACTTGTGTAGTTTATGTGGAAACTAATGCACAACTAATGAATGAAGGAAAGTTAATGTTCAAGAGATACTTCATAGAGAAAACACTTATTATACCACCAAGGTACCAATAAATGCAATTGTACTATTAATGCTACTACTTCAATTGAACTTAATACAGCAGTCACAATATTGTGACAATCAACAAAACCACCTCCCACCAATAGATGGCGGTCATCTGCACCTTCAATCCTAACACCGTTTTAGGACATGTTTCTATTCAAAGTGAAGATAAAATTCCAGTTTAATGACATGGTCCCGAGCCGGTTTGGTAAGTGACCAAAGTTTATTTAGTTTTAGTTTGGATAGATAAGGACAGATTTGGCTACTCTGCCGCGTGGATAAAAACCTACTGAAACTTAATGCATTTTACTTTCAACTAATTTAAGTTTAAGTTCATTTATTTTGAGGTTAAGATGACAAAAACACAAAGAAAACCCTCCATGTAAATATGTTTAAATGTTCAATTTTACCAAAAGTCACGCAAACCCATATGGCCGCCGCCCTGATGATGTCACAATATCCAAATTAGATGAGTCACACTCAGTGTTTTTCTCAGTTAAACTATGACTTTATCTCTAACCACTTCCAAAATACAGCTTTTTAAAATCAGGATATCAAAATTTTAAAAAGTAAATAAATAATTATTCAATTTTGGTGCCTAAAGTATTAATGGCATTATATTTTTATGATTTGTTTTAGAAGGATTGTGCAGTGTTGTTGGTTTATGCAGTATTTTGTTGGAGTTTTATTCTTTTGTTTACTCCATTTCTAAACTTGAGTGTCTCAGTTGCTGAAATAACAGTAGCTAATAATTATTTTCAATTTAGTCAGTGCTTCAATTGAAGGAGTTTTAATTTCATTTCTGTTGAATTTCAATTGAGTGCTCAAATCTGCTCCTCTTCATCTGCACCACGAGCTACCGTTAGCATAAACTATAGTCACTCGAAGACTTCAACGTAAACTTCTCCACAATAAGTGCAATCGCATTGAACCTTCAACAGCAACTTATGTGCCAACTTCAACAAAGTGGAGGACGCGGCAGTTGAAAGACCCATGCTGTTCTTTGTATACAGTGAACAATATGTGTGCGTTTTAATTAATTCCCAAATGCACGGTAGGAAAATAAGTAAACTTACAGAGATGTGGAGTAAATTGAATTGTAGCCGGTGGCTGCCAAGTGTTTATAAAAATCAATTTCATAAATCTTAAAAAGAAGAGGAATAATGTAAAGTGCTCGTAAATTACAGTATTAAAGTAAAAAAAAAAAAAAAATCCTCTGTGCCACTACTAAATTCTGCTCTTCGGACATGTACACTTCTACATATTTGCTTGTAATCCCAAATATCCACAGCTGGAACATGAAACTGACTTATGATGCAAATGATCAGACTTTGAAGGGTTTTAAGGGACAGACTTCAGCCGCTGTTTGCTGCATTGTTATTGATCCATAACATGATCAGATTCATTATGTTAATGTGTGGCCGAGGGGTGATTTAACTGTTGGATTGGATTATACACGCTAGAGCTGCACAATATATCGCATGAGCATCGTCATCGCAATATATATGTGCACAATAGTCACATCACAGGTCCTGCAATGTAGGAGGTAAATGAACTCAACATGTTCTCATCTGATTTTAAGGGTACCTGACACACACTGATCCTAACCACAATCATTAAGGTCGCTGAAGCAGACCACGCCCCTGCACATGGAGTGAGTCACTGGTGATAACGTTGAAAAGTGAGCAACGGACAAGAGAAAATCACCAAAAACAAAGAAGAACATCGCACTATATATCGCAGGGTTAAAAAAAATCGCAATAACAGTTTTTTCCAATATCGTGCAGCCGTACAGCAGAACAAAGTGTATGAAATAGCTGGATTATGTTGTTTAATGGATTAAAGTAACAAAGCGTTTAACCTTTTTCCTTTCCACCCAATTTGTGTAAATTTTCACCAAGTTCCTAAGCTTATAACTGAAGAATCCTGGGGCCAAATTAATCAATTTTCTCTATTCTCACCAAGTTTCTATTTGTAGTTTGTGTCCAAAATACATTATTAACTGCATACATTAGTCCCATTAGCTTTGATCAATATCCATGTGATTATTTTAGTAATTATGTGTTTGTGTCGACCTGGCCCCAGCTGCTATTTCTATTTATTCATTTATTTATTTTTGTGTATTAAATTTGCAACCAAATGGATCCACCACTCATTTTAGGGCTCCATTCTTTTGTTCATACAGTCACGTTGAAATAAATCATTATAATTTGAGAATAACTCGGACGTTCTTAACTGACTTTTGACTATTTAATTTTTTTTTTAAATTCCTTTGTGCAGTTATTAAATTTTAGCTGCTTTTACAGTCCACTTCTACATATTTGCATCCACAGCTGGAACACGAACTGACTTATGATGCAACTGATCAGACTTTGAAGGCTTTTAAGGGACAGACTTCAGCCGCTGTTTGCTGCATTGTTATTGATCCATAACATGATCAGATTCATTATGCTAATGTGTGGCCGAGGGGCGATTTAACTCTTTTTACGGGTCACAGTCATTCTGCGGTGACCTCGTGGCGAAGGTATCGTATGTGAAGGAACCACCGACGGCCTCTCGTGCCTCGGTTTGATCCCGTAACAGATTGATACACCAAATAGGAGCTGACACGCATTGCTAAAGATGCCAATGGTAATTAATTAGCATCTCATTTTGACCGCAGCACAACAGGATGTGGAGCTTGCTTCTCGATGCCATTTCCCCCCTAGGCTTCGTATTATCAGGGTCAAAATCCCAGCTCGGCGCTCTGAGGGCTGCTTAATAAATTGAGGAGGGCACGTTGACAGTCAGATTTTCATGGCGGGGCCCCCGTCTCGCCGCTTCCCAGCGCCCCTGGCTATGACAAACGGTCCCAGCTTTAGTCCTGTTGAACGCAGCACCGGAGATCAAAAGGCGACTAAAGGGGGACTTAAAATGCATCTCATCGGAGTTATTAACCGAGAGGCCCTCATTTGGAGTGTGACATTTGGCCCGAGATAGAAAGAGGTCACACACTTCTGAGGAGATGTAAGATTTTTGTACAAAAGTACAAGCTTAATGAGCCCATTCACACAAAGGGTTCAAGTGACCTAAACATAAACACGAAATCATTAATGATAGATGGAAGAGGGGGAAAACAAATTATGTCATCAGGGGCTGTTTTTCAGATATGTTCACTAGTTAACCCGGAAAGACCCAGGGCTACTTTTGTGGCAGTTCCAAAATATTCTTTTTATGATATTAAACTTTTCTTAAGCAATTTATCAGCATGTATTGCAATATTATCCTCTATATTTGGCTTTTTTTTTTTAAATTGTAAATCATGTATTTTCCTATATTTAGTTCACTGATCATGTAGATGTTCATCAAAGCTTAGATTAACCCATAAAGACCCAGCAATACTTTTGCGTCCGTTCCCAAATGAAACGTTCTCAATATTTAACCCTTTTTAACCCATAAAGACCCAAACATCCACCATCTACCAAAATCAAGACTGATATAAACGGTTTAATTCCCGTTTATCCACTAATACATGCAAATAATTGGTGTAAAATACAGTTTGTCATCTTTTCATGGTCATCAGATATGACCCATTTGGACGTTCAGAGGATCCGTAGTTACCATGGAAACACCGTCATCTTCTACAACATTGATTCACCAGGAAAAGCCATGGTCGGATCAATGACAATGGATGGACACACTGGATTTATGTTCACTTAATGATAGATTTTGCTGGAAAAGTCACCTTTTTCTTCAGTTTTCTCTGTTTTTGATAAAATGTTCCTCAACTGTACTGTTTTTTTATGAACATCTACATGATTAGTAAATTAAATCTTGGAAAATACTTGATTTTCACTAAGAAAACACAAAATACATGCAACATGGTAATTTATCACCATTTTTTTTTATAAATTTATCTCCCATATTTTGCTTTTTTCGGTGAAATTCAATATTTTTATTTACTGATCATATAGATGTTCATAAAAACTCAAATTAAAGTTGATGTTTATTATATCAGAAACAGCAAAAGCTCAAGAAAATGTGAGTTTTTCAGTAAATATGTCAGCAACTGAATGTAAAACTTCATCTAGAGTCCCCATCTACTGTCATTTATCAAACTCTATGGGTTTGAAATCCATAAAATAAGTAGTTTCTTAAAAAAAAAAAAAGTATACATATATATATATATAATCAGCCTTTAGCCCATAAAAACCCAGTGCTACTTTTGTGGTGCTTCCCTTTTCTCTATATTTGACCTTTTTTAATTGAATTTGCAGCATTTATTAGAATATTAACCTCCATATTTTACATTTTTTAGTGAAAATCATGTATCTTAATATATTTGACTAATCACATAGATGGTCATGAAAACTTAAAGTAAATTCAAAGTCTGTTATTTCAGAAACAGAGAAGAATAAAGAAAAAGTGACTTTTCCAGCACAAATATCAGTAACAGAACAAAAAATAAGCGTGCCGATCCGCTGTCATTGATCAAACTTCATGGGTTTTACTGGTGAATAAATGTTGTAAAGATGACAGTGTTTCCATGGTAACTATGGAGCCTCTGAATGTCCAAATAGGTCACTTATTTAAATGTTTTTGTTTTTTTTTGCCATATCTTATTATTTACCATATCTTATTAACAATTTTTTTTGTGCTAAATTGGCAACCAAATGAAACCACAACTCATTTTGGTCTCCACCCTTTATTTGTGACACTTACGTTGAAGTAAATTCTTATAATTTTTTTAAAAATATAATTCTTATATATGTTTGTTAATTTTATCTGTGCTCTGACAGAATTGTGTTTTTGATTTGACCACTTTCATACAACTACTTTTACATTTTTTTTTAAACTGATTACATTTTGGCTATCTAATGACGAATGCGATTCCGCTGTGATTTTGAGAAGAGGTCCATAGCATTTGTCCCATTTTTTTATTTACATTTTTCACACCTTTTGGAAGTTTCAAAACCCTAAGACTCGCTCAATGACCATGGAAAGTATAAATTCAGGTTAATAAAAACACCCAAAGTTACAGTTAAAGGTATTTTTCATGACAACAGCCATCTAATCATCCAATCCATTACTCATTTTTGGTCTCCACCCCTGGTTTTGGACACTCATGTTAAAATAAATCCGTATAATTTGAGACGCTCTCAAATGACTCTTTACTGAAACAGAAATAAAAAGTCACCGCATAAAAATTTGGGCCATATCAATGTTTGGTAATTTTATCTCTGCTCTTGACAGAATTGCAATTTTGATTTGACCACTTAGTGTTACAAATACTTGTAAGTTGTTTTTTTTATTGATTACATTTTAGCTATCAAATGTCAAATGTAATTCCACTGTGGTTTGGCGAAGAGGTCGTTTTCTATTTCCATTTTTCATGCCTTTTGGAAGTTTCAAAGACCTAGGGGTGCATTAGGACTCGCTCAATGACCATGGAAAGTATGAATTCAGGTAAAGAAAAACACCCAAAATTGCAGTTACAGGCATTTTCCATGACAGCAGCGATCTAATCCTCATTTTTTTCTTCCCCCCTCTTTTGGATGTTTTTATAAACCCCTTGGGGTTTTTGTTGCCTCAACCGCACTCTGTTTGTATCCATCTTTTTTCCTCCTCCTCTCCCCTCTTTTTTTTTTTTTTTTTTTTTTTTTTTTTTTGTCATGTGCAAATAAAGCTGCAACAGCAAACCTCTGAGGTGGAAAAAGGGGAGTGATGACAAAAGACAGAGGAGCAGAACTGATGTGTTTGATCAAATTAAGGCTCTGGTTTTGGACCAAACAGCGGCGCAGTTTAGCCAAAAATCCGGCGGTATTACATTTTTAACCTCAGCAGCCCCGTCCAAACCTGTTTGAACTTTATCGGGGGGCTCCGTAGGCAAATTATAGACGGCGAAACCAACGAAGGCTGAAATCAAGACGACTTGTGTCAACAAAAGCGTCGTCCTTCACTTCGGGGAGGACCGCGGAGGCTGCTGTTTACCTGCAGGCTTTAAAAGTTTGAGGTTGACTGTTTTTAAGGAATGTTCCGGGATCAAGAGGAAAAGGAACAAAGGCTGCAGACATTTGTTGCGAATTAAGGACGGTTGAAAGAGAAAAAGCACCTTTTCTGCGGCATGTGGAGTGAAGTGAAGTGGGAGGGGGGGGGGTACGGTAGGTAGATTGAAGCGTCCTGCCTTTGCCAACCACACCGCCGCAGTCAGATACTGTGGCTTATTGGATCCAGGCTCTGTGGATTTGGGGTAAAGAGGCACGGCTCGCCCGCCCAGTCAAACCACAACAGAAGGCATGAAAACAAACTTCTCAGAATAGCAGTGCTCTCCGTAGTTTGGCTGCCTGTTCAAAGATTTTGTGGGGAGATGTTTGATCTTGGTTCAATAATCAGTCGTTTTTGTCAAAGCTACACCAGGCGACTCGGCGCTCTGGTGGCTCCAAACGGCAGACGGAGGAAACTGCCTCGGACTTTAAAGGTGCAGTCTGCAAAACCTTTCGGCGTATTTTTAGCGCTGCCTTCCTGTGCTTCTGGCGTCGGCCCTAACACCTGCCTATCAGTCGCAGGGTTAGCTGACGAAGCACCAGTCCGATCTGCTTCCAATTAGAGGTACAGGATATCTGAAGAAGCAGGCCGAGATTTCCCAGCATCCTGTTTGTGCGTCTCTTATCTCTGCCATCCAGATACAAGAAAAGTTAGCACGAGTAATGGCATTTATTAGGTGTTGTCTTTCTTTATTTAAAACATGTATTTATTGGGATTTTTTTTCTTTTTTTTTCTACTTTTTTGATAAATTTGAGCATTTTACATAAGACAAAAACACATAAAACATAAAAAACTAACACAAGGTTTATACAAAAGTACATATAAAACCCAAACATAAACATGAACACAAGTAAACTTTAAAAAAATGGTGATTTTTTTTCTTTTAACCAAGTCAAGTTACAAACAAACAACAAGGCACAGAGAATACATGTAAATAAAAATATAAAATACACAAGAAAGAAACAATAATAATACTACTAGCACTATCAAATGAGAATTGTTTTTAATCAGATTATTTGCAGGTTTGCTGTGAATTAATTTTGATGAATCATGATTAAATAGTATGCATTTTTAATCTATGTAATTGCGTTTTTATTTCATTTAACCTTTATTTAACCAGGAAATATCCCATTGAGATTAAGAACCTCTTTTACAAGGGAGTCCTGGCCAAGATAGGCAGCAAATACAACACACAGTTACAGGGTTACACAGTTAGAATACATATAATAGACACATTCGACAATAAACAGTTGGTAAAAAATAACATTTACAAGCAGATTTACAAACAAAAAAAAAAAAAAAAAACAACTGCAAGTTATGGAGTTGGCCGAAAGAACTCTCAGTTTGGACTTAAAAGTGCTCAAAGAAATCAACTCGGTTCATTTTGCCTGAGCAAACAGACTCAAGAAAGAAGGGAATGTACTGTGTTGAAGAACACCTCATAAAAACAGAGGAATATCGAGGTGAATTCACAGCAACTGTCTACAAGGGGTTAAAGTTGAAGATTGCGTAAAAATCATAGAAAATATTGCCCTCTCATCAAATTTAATCCACCTTATTATTCATTGGTTGTGGTGTATTTTGTAATTTGCCAACCTTAGAGCCTGAAGAAGCACTAAAATAACTGCAAATGTGCTTTGTTGGACAACTCATTAAGTTTAAATCTGCAGTCTACAAGGGAATAAAACCAGCAGGAACTCCAAAAATAGTCCATTTTTGCATAAATTTTTCATGAAAATTGTGTTGGTTTGTTTCTTAAACTTACAACTTCCCTAATCACTACACAATTGGAGGGAAAAACGTTGAACCCTTATTATGAAATTTTAAGTCAATCTGCCAAATTTGGTCGGGATACGTTTCTGGTCCAGACCCATTAAAAACCCTGTTGGACCCAAACCTTAAACCCAACAGGAAGTCCACCATTTTAGTCATAATATTTATTTATTTTTTTTTTTGAAGATTACATAAAAAAATCATAGAAAATGGTACCCTCTCACCAAATTTAATACACCTCATTCATTGGTTGTGGTGTATTTTGTAATTTGCCAACCTTAGAGCCTGAAGAACATTAAAATAACTGCAAACGTGCTTTGTCAGACAACTCATTAAGTTTAAATCAGCAGTCTACAAGGGGTTAAAACCAGCAGGAACTCCAAAAATAGTCCATTTTTGCATCATTTTTCCATTTTTTTCATGAGGTTTTTTACTTTTTCACTGATAACTACACAATTGGACGGAAAAATGTTGAACGCCTATTATGAAATTTCAAGTCAATCTGCCAAATTTGGTCGGGATACATTTCTAGTCTAGACGCATTAAAAACCCTGTTGGACTCGAACCCTAAACCCAACAGGAAGTCCACCGTTTTAGTCGTAATATCCTTTTTTTTTTTTTTTTTTTGCCCTTTTTTTTTTTACCATTTCCAGCTATTGTTTCACGATGCAACGAAGTATAAGTAGTCGTGGTTGTTTCCAATGTTCAATGCCAGACACTGGAACCAGGAAGTGATATTTAACTTCAACCAACATCCAATAACAGTTCAGGACTGAAGATGTGTATCTGTCTGCAATAACCCC
>JAPTGZ010000013.1:10560811-10574577 GCA_029814645.1 Fowleria isostigma
GTGTGTGTGTGTGTGTGTGTGTGTGTGTGTGTGTGTGTGTGTGTGTGTGTGTGTGTGTGTGTGTGTGTGTGCGGTTCTGATAAATGTAGACATTTTTATCTGTCCAGTTTGGTTCCTACAGTTGAGGAATAGTCCCGTCTCCACATTTAATATCTTTACAAGTTGATAGGACCAATATTTTGGGAGTTATTAGTCATTTTGGAATACAATAGCCTTACAGTTACATTGCTTTGCCCATGATGGTTGACAGTAAGCGCAGTGCCACACTGCATGATGGGGAAATAAAGTTAAAAACAGGAATGACACATTTATGGTATTGGTTTTAATATATTAATAGTTGTTTACTTTTGAAAGAATGATTTACCAAACAATTTTTATGTCAGTACTTAAAAAGTATAGACTCCCATCTTTTCCCATAAGTCTGCTCTCCCCAGCATCAAAATTATCACATCTCCAACCAAGGGTTCCCCCACAGGTAAATATATGTATGTAGATTAGTTCTGGGCAAAAACTGAAATCCTTAATTGAGATTAATTGCATGTATTTTCTGCAATTAATTGCAAAGTTATGGTGTTCAATAATTAATGCAAAAGTAGCATACTTGACATTTTTATTTTAAAACAACTTCAATTTTAACGTCAAAGTCCAGTAACATTTGGTTTACAAATATTTTAAATTAAAACAAGGTATTTTTAATAAAAATATTGCTTTTTATCCAAAGTACTACTTACAAATAAAAGTGAAATATTTAGTTTTAAATACTTTAAAGAAAATGTGCCTTTAACAGCAGCATTACATTTACACAGTAGTACTTTAAAACATTCTTGTAAATCTCAACTCAAATATTAATGTCATTAAATATAAAACCAAACCGGCACCGGCCTGCAAACGGAACCAAATGAGCTTCATGTTATCAGAACCAGTTTTTATTTATTTCCAGTTGCGAGTGATTGACAGGAGTCTTGAGCACCGCCCCAAAACTGTCATTGGTTGAAACACGTGGTGACGCCATGGTTTGCCCATGTGTATTCACAGCGTAAGAGCAACAGACTTTCAAAATAAAATGAGTTATAATAAAATTCCATTAACAGCGATAAAATAATTGTCGGCATTATTTAATGAATGCGTTAATGTGTTAATAACATGTTAACTTGCTCAGCCCTAGTACATATATATGTTCATATATACGTGTTGAAGTGGTGGGGTGGGTGTGTAGTGGTAAAGGTCACCCCCTGACAGCTGTAACATATGTGAGATGGTGGTGTCTACGTGTGAACAGGTCCAACCGTGGCCTTTACTGGAGGTTAACATCATAACTGACATCCCTCAGATTCAGTCTTGGCTTTGCCTGCTGCCGCCGAGGCTCATGGGTTGTCAGAGCCGAGTGTGAAGGCAGTAGATTTAACCCTTAGAGACCCAAACATCCAGAACCTTGTAGTGATGGAACTGTTTAATCCCTGTTGATCCACTAATCCAATCAGTACATGGAAGTAATTGGTGTAAATACAGTTGTTCATCTGTTCATGGTCATCAGAAATGACCCATTTGGATGTTCAGAGGCTCTGTAGTTACTTGGAAACACCATAATTATCAGATTAGACTGTTTACATGATCAATAATAATCAGATACTGATCAGAGTTTTCTTGTGGATTATTTTTAACATGAGTTTGTTGTTTGAGCAGGTTTTTCCTCCAACGTCATCACATCTGTAACAGTTGATTCAAAAGTGGAAAAATGACAGAGGAGTTGTTGTTGAGTAGACAGACGCTGGTGAGGATTCATCCTATACTGAAGTTGTGTTTCTGCAGATAATAGTGTAAAGCCTGTCATTGACTGGTGGCAGCGGCCTGGTCTGCCCTTGGCCGTGCTCTGAGTGTCCAGTCGTATCATGTACAAGACGCTGCGTTATTAGGATTATGAGGCAGAGCTTTGATCAGTAGGAACGTCTGTCTGTGAAAGGCTTTTGTCAATGTTTTGGCAGACGAGGACGCTCGCATGTATCAGACAACGGGAACTTTCCATCACACAAAGTCGGAGCCTCGGCAAGCAGCGTGGGATTAAAGTGACTTTAACGTCCACGGTGCCATGTTATTAACCCTGAGTTTTTGTGTGTTTTTGTGCAGGCGGTGGAAACCAACCTGGCCTCCAAAGACAGTCACTGGGTGTTTGTCAACGAGGTAAGAACACACTCTACGACTGTGCACTTTAATGAACCCACAGTAGTCCCTGAACGCACCATCACATCCACATACCATCCTGGATTTAAGCCCATGCATCAGCACACGGAGTTTAAAATCAGTGAAGACAAAGAAAAAAAAAGAAGACAATTAAATGAAAATTACAAAAAGACATTATAGGACTTATTCCATCATTCAGTGTTCTTCAACACAGAGCCCAAGAATTCTGGGAACTTTGAAAAGTTACCTGGATAACGACCTGTCATGAGATGATTTGAGTCTCCAGACAATGTGAATCACGCATGGGAAGAAGTATTTATCTCCATTGGCCATCTTTTATGACTCACTATGGCAACCTCAACAGATTTAGATCAAAACATTTGTCAGCTAGATAGGTTCTCAGGTTAACTTTAGCGGCATGGTGTTAGCGGCTGCAGACCGCTAGTCCCTGTACCCACAACTGGCGTGTCAGCGTAATCCGTCTGCCTGGATGGCCAGGGGGTTCCTGTCCGCATATCTTAGCTGTAAAAGAAACCGAAAGTAGGAAATTAAATTAACTGCCGAAATCAGTTCTGATAACTTGAAAGAAAGTCCTTGAAGGTAAAGTTGAGTCTCTGTACTTTTACATAATATGACTCATACAACAGTGATTTGCCTAATGAGGTTGCCATAGTGATGCATGCATGCACGACTCGCATCATCTAGATACCCAAATCATCCCTTGACAGTTTGACCAGTCACATGACCAGTCACATGACATGTCACATGACTGCACACATTTAAAAATAAAGAATCCAATGTTACAAACATATTATAAAAGATATGTCTATGTATGAAAATTAGCAAATAAATATTGCTAAATTAGAGTAGCTCTCTGCCAACTTTATTTGGTAAAAGTAGCTCACAGAACATAAAATGTTGAAGAGCCCTGATCTAAAGGCTTTAAGGTCAGTGTTTTCTTTGATCCAAGTTCTGCTTTTTTTTTTTTAAACTCTCTGATTTCATGGTTTTTCTTATCGATACAGTCTCAGAATAAACATAAAGGACCAGGTTCAGAATCATTTTGACACTACGCACTGTCTAAAGGGGTCGTGGCGTGCAAGCCCCTGGTTCCATTCATTTGGTTCCATCAGAGTTCAGATGGTCTTTCATTCTATTTGTTTGATTGAGTCCAAATGGGCCTGATTGTCTTGGACCCCAGGACGGTTCTGATCCAGTTCAGCCTTGACCCGGTGGATCCTTAAGTGTTCAGATTAAACCCAACGTCTCCGGTGGCGTCTTTTATTTTTTCGTTTGTTTGTGGATGAAAGAGGAATGAGCGCAGAGAACGCTGGCGGGCTGGAGTTCAGTCCAGTCACAGAATGCCACTGTCTCCGGAGCTCCTCCCTCTGCACATTTAACCAATAAACTCTCACAACTAGATTTGTGGCAGTTCCAAAATATAGATTTTTCTCTATATTTAACCTTTTCTTATGTGATTTATCTCCACATACTCTAATATTATAATCTGCATTTTCCATTTTTTAGTATTACTCCTGTATTTTCTGTATTTGATTCACTGATTATGTAGATGTTCATTAAAACTCAGAGTTAATTCAAAGGTTAATATATCAGAAATAGAAAGAAATTGAAAGAAAAGTGTCTTTTTCAGTTCAATATCTCATTAACTAACATAAAACCAGTGTTTAAAATATAATTTTGTTCATTTTTAGTCATTTAACTTGTTATTTACTCACTTATTTACTTGTTTTATTTCCTTATTATGTTAATTTTGCTACATGCTTATTGTTTTTCTTAAATTTGTTTGGTTTGTGGCTTATTTTGTTCATGTTACTTAGTAATATTTGGTGGATTAATTATCCATTTTTGTTCATTTTCTAGATCGGTTTGGTTGTGTTTGTTCATTTTGTTGTTTATGTTATTTTTACTTAAGATGAGTAATTTTTTGCGTATTATCTACATATTTTTATTAATTTCTTTTCCTCTTATTTATCATTTAATCTTTTTAAACCCATTGTGTCCATCCACTGTCATGAACTCCATGGGTTTTACTGGTTTCAGTTTTTTATCTGTTTTGTTCATTTAACTCATTATTTTCTGTTTTTCTTCACTTTATTGCCTATTTTCTCCATGTTATTATTTTCTAGATTTTCTTTCATTTTTGCTCATTGTATTTATTATTTTATTCTTTTTTTTTTTTTTTTTTATTTATTATTTTATTTGTTGTTGTTTATTTTGGTGTCCTTTTTTCAATTTCATTCAGTTTGTGGATTATTTTGTTCATATTAATGATTATTTTTTTAGTTTTTTGTACTCAGTCTTGTTCTGTTTCTTTATTTCTTTGGCTGGTTTTGTTCATTTTGTTGCATATTCTAATCTTTGTTTTTTTTTTGCTTCATTTTAGTCTATTTTCTGTTTCTTTTTTCTTGTTATTTATTATTCTTTGTGGGTTTCTTTTTATTTTTCATTGTATTTAATAGTTATCGCCCCCCGCTGATCACCGCTGGCATCACTGAGGAGGAGGAGGATACAGGTTTTTCTTTCTGCTCCTCCTTTCCTAATCCACTCAGAACACTCTGCTTTGTTTCCCAGTCGTCATCTGTCTAATTACTGTGCGTTTTTTAATTAACCAAAGGCCTGAAACGGCATTCACATCCCCCTTGACGCTGCCGCCTCAGGTCTGCTGGGTGTTTTTTTTTTTTTTGGCACGTTACAGTGTTTATGATCAAAGAGGTTTTTATGGTTTCATTGATGGTTTTACTGATTCATCTGTGTTTAAATGTAACTTCACCTTCATCATCTTCATCATCACCTGTAGACTGTAGAGTCCTCAGACTATCATCTAGTCTGGTGTAGTTGCATCTGTAGAAGTTCAGTGGTTTTAGACATTAAACACCTGAAGAAGTGACTCCAAGTACCACAAGAACAGAGTGGATGAAGGAGAACAGGCTTCGGTTTGGGTTGAACTTGCCGGTCCATGATTAGTTATTGGGAAGTTCAGTAACGACGGTTTCATTGTCTTCAACAATGTTGTAGAAGGTGATGGTTTTGCCGTCATCTTCTACAACACTGATTCATCAGTAAAACCTGTGGAATTGGATCAATGCCAGTGGATGGACACACTGGGTTCATGTTCAGTCATGCCAGACTGGACTGCTCCTGGAGATACATCCCCTGTGTGAACCTCCTTCATGCTGAAATGTGGCTCCATGGTGTCAGGTAGTGATGCAACGTCAGAAATGCCCATTTCCTCTTTAGATACATTTATTATACTTAATTTCTCTGCAGAACTTGTTTTGTTATAGTCCATAAATGTCATTGGCTGCACTGTATTCCTAATGGTTCAATAAATCTTTCAGAAATATGACATGTTTTTTTCATGAAATATATAAACAATATTTAGCTTTTATTCATATAGACTATATTTAAAAAGAAATCCAGTTTCTCTGAAAAATTGCCATTCATCAATTAATCGGTCAACAAACTAATAATTAATCAATAATTTACATTTCTAATATACACACATATAAATATACATATACATGCATATAAATAAATATATACATATAATATACATATGTATACTATATACATATAATATATACATATATAGAAAAATATTTACATACATACAAATACATATATACATATACATATACATTTACATATACATAGACTCATCTTCTGTTCTGAGTCCAGTCCCTGCTTTTGGAGTGGATCCAACGCCCCCATGTGTCCAAACCTGCTGAAGGTTCTGGATGTGTCCCGGTTCTGTTTCATTAGCGTGCATGTCTTCAGGCCCGCATTGAATGCGACAGGTTCACAGTGTTGGCGTCGACCCGGTGTCAGTGCTGCTGCCGTCCTCTTCAGCCCCGTCTGGTGGAAACACGAAGCGCCACTGAGACGACAGCGCTGACGCCAATTAAGAACCAGAGAAGAAGAACAAACAGGCCAGGAGGGGGGGTGGGGGGATAGAGAGAAGGAGGTGAGTAGAGGAGGTGAGCACTGTAATTAAATAGAGGACATATAGATGACAGTTGAATGTGGCGGTTGCACAGAGCAGCTGTCAGGACTGATCTGAGAACAGAAATAATCCAACCAGGATCTGAAACGGATCAGACCAGGATCTGAAACCTGTAGGGGCCCCGTCCCTGGTCCTCCTGTTGGAACTGGTCCATGGTCCATCAGGTTCACGTTAAACTGAACTAAATGTTGTCGT
The DNA here is from genome assembly GCA_029814645.1 of Fowleria isostigma. Taxonomy (NCBI): domain Eukaryota; kingdom Metazoa; phylum Chordata; class Actinopteri; order Kurtiformes; family Apogonidae; genus Fowleria; species Fowleria isostigma. The sequence goes on from JAPTGZ010000013.1 coordinate 10,567,209, forward strand.
TAAACAGAAGCCAGATCAAACCAACTCCAAACAATGGCACCACGGCTCATCCAGGTGTAAATCTAAAGCCTCTAATGGTATCGACACATGGATCCATCAGATGGTGTTTTTCTACCGCCACCGCCGTCATCTAATCCGTCAGTGGACAAAACGAAGCTTAATGAGTCGTTAAGACTGAAGGTAATGAAGGCAAAACGGAGACAAAGGAAGAAGAATCACACTGATGGAGTCCACTATGGAGGGACCTGGACCTGGACCTGGACCTGGACCTGGACCCAGGTTCAAAACCATTATTATGTTATTGGGTTTATTACCTTATCTGTTACTCCACTATAATCATAATTAATTGTGATTATTTTTATAAATCAACTCAAATGACATATTTTCATATTTTTTAGGAGCATGATTCAGATTTGCTTAATTTTGTACAGATTTTGTAAAGATTGTGTTTATGTATTTTTGGGGGGTATTTTCACATTGGAACATTTTTAAAGCATCTTTTCTTGACAGACACATCAAATTGTTTGCTTCACAAATAAAACCTATAAAAATCCTGTGCTGTTGTGACCTGGGTTGCAATGAATTATTGTCTTTTTTGATGTTCCCTATTAGCCCCGCCCCCCATGGATGATCCTAACCCAGTAAACAGTGGGTTTATGTTAAAGTGTCTGTATTCTCTCCATCCCGTCTCCATAATGACGCTGCATTACAGTCTGCAGCCTCTTATCTGATCCCTCCAGTGATTCCCATAATCCTCGGTTCACCCGGCGCCGGTATCCTCCTCCGTTTGGATGCAGGTCATTACCACCTCCTTGTACCATCACATCCATTCTGCAGCTCCTCGGCCTCCACTCACCGCCCCATAAGTGCTGGAGAATAGTTTGAATATTGATTGAATGTGTTTGTCACCGAGTTGTTGCTGTAAAGCGGCGGCAGCGGCAATGAGAGATGAGGCCGCCATCCTCCATTTTCTTCCAAAGTGAGCATTCCTCTGCAGACCTGGGTCAGGACAGGATAACAGGAGGAGGCGTTCCCAGGTTTTAATGACTTCAGTGAATTGAAGATAAGACAGAACAGTGTGGTGTTTAATTTGTGCAGCAGTTCCAACAGTAAAGTGTTTGTTTATATCGCCAGCAGCCACAAAAAAGGCTGAAAATGCAACAGTTTATGGGTTTGAAAGTTAAAAGCCTGATGATAATGGAGGTGAACTTTACTGGAGTTTTCTCTTTTGGTGTTGAGGAGGTTGGTTGAATAGAAAAGTGACGCATCGGGGTCATTTAACATCCACTTTCACACATGGTTTATGTTCAGTTAATGATGGATTTGACTAAAAAAGACACTTCTTCATACTGATGGCAAATAAAAAACCATTAAGATGCTTCTAGTTTGTACATTTCATCTACAGTTGGAAGTAGAATTATTGAACCCCCAGGCAAATGTTGCTAAATGGCTAAGACTAGCAATAAAAAAAAAACATTACAATCACCCCATTATTTAAACACCACTTATTCAAATACTCCTTTGTACTGTAACAAGGTATTTTATCAAAACTTGTCAACATCTAATTTATAAAAGCCAAGTGGCCTCTGTGTGTGTGTGTGTGTGTGTGTCTGTCCCCGTCCATCTGTCCAGTGCTGACTGCTGCAGTTTCTCGTACACATGTATTTTTGGTCAAGGAACAGACTAGCACACATGGCAAGTTGATAAGACTAAAATTTTCACAGATATGAGTAATTTTGGAATACAAAAAAACCTTACAATCACGTTGCTATGGCCAAAACACTTTGGCGGTAACTGCTGGACAAATGCAGCGCAGCATCCAAAAATACACAGCAGCATAAAAACTACCATATTTAGAACCCGTGGCTCCTCACAGGTCAATGTGCTAGATATTAATAATGTTAAATCATCTACCTGCAAAACTATTGTATACCTTACCTCTACTCATGACCTCCAAACAAGTATTTTTTTTTTACTTATTATCTGACATTGTCTAAACATTGCCAGTATAGTTTACAACTCATAATTACTGTATTTTTTGGGCTATAAGTCGCACTTTTTTTCATAGTTTGGCTGGTCCTGCAACTTAAACTCTGGTGCGACTTATATATGTTAGAATATGTAATTTCGCATGTTCTTAAATGTTATTTTCACACTGACCCAAATGACGAAGGAGTAAACATTACCTAGCACCAGAGGGTGCTCTAGGCTTGTTACAACTACTGGTATCTGCTACACTGGTTTTCTCGTTGGTGGTTTCATTCTTCTTCATCAGTGTTTTTTTTTCTGCGGACCTCCTCCAGAGGACTATTCACTGTCGTAACGAACCCTCCCTCTACATATGTCGTTCAGTCGAAGTTGTCTTCAGTGAAGGCATAAAACAGTGATTGCGCACTGGGGCACAGCGGAATGGGAAACTTTATCTGGACATTGAAGTTTCAGACATTTGTTTAGACTTCATGGAGGAGGTCATGTAACCAGAGCTGCTCTTTAGCTCTGTGGCTAATGCTGTAGCAATGCTATGCTAGTAGCTGAAAACAGCCATCGGTTAGTTGTTCAGCAAAGAAAGACCCAAAAAACTCCTCCAGGCTCCCCTGGTGAGATCTCTTCCTCACTGACGTAAACTGTACAGTTTAAGAGCTAACCGGCTAACAAACATCCAACAGCCACCCCATTAGCATTAGCACGCTATCATTCCGGGGCTAACATTTACTGTACATGAATCACAAGGAACATAAACACCAGCTACAACTAGATTCAAATGACTAAATTCTGTGTCTATAATAAAAACACAGTCCTAAGGCAGACAAAGGACCTAATAAACTGAACATATACCTCCGGAACAAACAGCTGTGATCACTGTAATGATATGCATATATATGATATTACAGTAAGTAATATAGTGAGTATGCTAACGTCTCCGCTAGCCAACAAGCATCCTTGATAAAATAAGTTCATAAACGAGTAAACACTGTTACAACCAAAAGCATCATCAAGAACACTATAACACATTTTTATAACATGCAGTTCAAAATGAAATTTCTGTTCTTGGTCTCACAATAGTAAAAATAAAACAGATTACCCATGTCAAACAGCTAGCTGTGCGGCTAATGCATTAGCGTTTGACTAATACAACAGACACTACAGTCAAATCCCCTGTTCCAGTGCATATGAATAAAGAACAGGATCATTCTGTACCTGTGTAGATGAATAGGGACAACTTCACATATGTTTTCAGTTCTTTAAGTCCTTCGTTCTCTATATCAGTTAAATGAATGCCGAAGTTTATCAGTGTTTTAGTCTGTGCTGTCACTCTCCAACTTATCTTTCTTCCACCCCCCCCAAAAAATAAATAAATTCGACTTATACTCTGATGCGACTTCCAGTCCAAAAAATACAGTAATCATTTCCCTATTTTAGTGTCTACTCCTCTTCAGTTCAGTTTATGGTGACACAATACCTAAGTCAAAGATTTTAGAAAAATGATAATTGCAAGACCATTGCTAAGACTTTAAATGTACCTAGAGATACAGTTGCAAACATTATTCAAAGTTCAAGACCAAGATTACTGTAGTAAACCTACCAGGACGAAGCAGAAACAGGAAGATAACCCCAGGTACTGGAAGACGGGTTGGGAGACAAGTGAATAAAACCCCCAGAAATGGAGCCATAAACCTGCAGAAGACCTGGAAAGAGCAGGGGCTGAGGTTTCTGTTGATACAGTAGCAAAAGCTGCAACCTAGAACCCCCAAATGTACACCTCTCCTGACCACCAAGCACTAAAGAGTCGACTCTAGTCTGACAAAACCCACCTGGATAAGCCTCAAAGGGTCTGTTTTACAGACAGATGAGACAAAACTGGAGCTCTTTGACCCAATGGATCAGCGCAGCATTTAGAGGAAGAAAATGAAGCCTATGGGATGAAGGACAACCCCACACCCCACCCACACACATATACACACACAGTGAAGCATGGGGGGGTCAGTGATGCTGGGGTGTTGTTCTTTTTCCTCAGGGACAGGAAACCTTCAGTGTGTAGAAGGAAAAAGAATTCTGAAGAAGAGTAAGATGCCCTTAGTCAGAAAGTTACTGCAGCTGGGTTTCCATTGCCCTCAGAAATGGGCAAAATGTAAACTGCATAATGAAAACTGGTAATGGAAACACAGAAATGTTGCAAAAACTGTCAAAGATCACAAAAAATGACAAGTCTGATGACAGGCATAACAAGTCCAACACCACCAGAGGTTCAATAACGTAACAGCTCTTTAAACATTGGCCGGGTCATTCGGAAATTCTGGATTCACAAGTCACTGGTGAATTCTGTACAGTTCTCTCCCAGAAACCATTATGCGTGGCATGAGACTTTGCCTGGGGATGATCCGGCACGTCTGCAGTGACATGAGGTATGTATAGACCACATGCCCTCTCTCTCTGTGAGAACTACGATATATCGTGAGGCGGGTAGATGAGACTTAACTAGAATCACCCATCAGAAGCCAAACACTCTTTAATAAAACACCTAAAAGCAGCGGTTATACTTAATGATGTAATAATATTGTGATGGAAACCCAGCTGGTGAGGGTTTCAATATTTCTGCAAGTCAGGTAATCAGTTATTGTGTTTTTTGGTTTTGTTTTCATAATTTTTTTTGTTTTATGTGCTGGAATTAAATCTTTGATCTGTTTCTGAATGTTTTGCATCATTACTACAACTGTTATTATAGTACACTGTTCTACTGAGACAGTCCTGATGGTCCTGGATCTGATCTGAACCCGTCAAACCAGTTCACTTTTCCTTAAAGACGTTGGATGTTTGATTTGTGTGGAAATCAGCTGATGATCACAGGTTCCATTCACATATTCCAGTTGTTTAATGATCTCCATGAACATGGGTTTTATCATATCCGGGTCCAAAGTGACTGGCTCTGTTTGAACATGAAGCCCAACAGGATGACAGCAGATCAGAACCCTGCGTTGACACCCCTGTTTACGAGCAGTGGTCCCGTTTGAATTGGAGACTCAGCGTTAGGGCTGCACAATTCTGGGGAAAAATGTGAATTACGATTTTTTCTGCTTATAATTGAAATTGTGCCAGATTCTCTGGTATGATTTTTTTTTCACAAAATGTGCATTGCACTGATGAACTTTATCAAAACAAAACAAAAACACTCAAATGGTCATTCAACTAGAGCACAGGTGTTGAGCTCCAGTCCTGCATGTTTTAGGTGTTTCCCTCTTCCATCACACCTGGTTCAATTAATGTTCAGCTCATTATCCAGCTCTGCAGAAGACTGATAACGACCGTCAGGTGTGCTGGAAGAGGGAAGCATCTAAAACATGCAGGACGCCGGCCCTCGAGGATCTGAGTTTGACACCCCTGCCCTAAAGCTTTTGCTGCTTGTAAAATTTACATTTTTCTCTCTTTGTTTCCATAATGGGTTTTTTGTTTTTAATAATATCTTGACTTTTTCTTCATAATAATGTGACTTTATTTTCTTAATGTTCCTTTTGCTCTCACTATTTTACTTTTTCTTTGCATTGTCATGACTTCTCCCCAATATATTTTTTCTTAGAGCCATGATACTATAACATTGTTAGTGTCCTAACAATGTTATCTCTTTAGTCCTATAAAATCACTTTTTATTTTTTTTGCCTCATAATAATGTGACTTTACACTTATATTGTTCATTTTTTTCTTAGTATTTTAGTTTTTCTTACATTGTTCTGACTTTATTCCCATTATATTTTGACTTTCCTCCATAATAATGTGACTTTATCCTCATAATGTTGACCTTTCAACACAATTATTATTATTATTATTGTTGTTGTTGTTGTTGTTGTTGTTATTGTTTTTATTATTATTGTTATTATTAGTATTTTGACCACTTTGTTTCCATAATATTTTGACTTTTTTTTTGTTGTAATATATTAACTTTTTTCTTTTCAATAATATGACAGGCTGATAATGCAGAGGGTTTTTCTTTTAAATATTTAACTTTTTTTCTAGCATTGTTATGACTTTATTCCCATTATAGATATTTGTATTGACTATCTGGAAACCAAGAGAGTAAACAGATGGGAGTAAATCAGCTGAAGGAGTGAGATTGCATGCAAGGGAATGGAGAAAGGGGGATTTTTACCAAATATTTGTCAAGGTTTTTAGTTTTTATTTCAATCATCTGGTACAGCCTGACGTCACAAACAAAATAAACCCAAGAAGATTTAATTTCAGTTCATTTCATGAGGATAATTCACCTTGAATGAGTGTCGCTGTTCCATACAGTATATTAGGAACAAACACAGTGATATTACCCAGATGTCAGAAGACAATTAAAATGAAGTTTGGTCTTACTTCATTTTAATGGACTGCTTAGATTTTTTCTTTTTTTTTTTGTGTGTGTTTCTTTGTTTTAGGGTTTTTATGCAGATTATTGCACCATTCACAGCACTTTACTGCTTCAGTTTTGACTGAAATGTATGGTAAGCTTTGCTGTTGCTGATACAGAAGAACTTTGGAACTTTCTTCCACATGATTTTTATCTTTCCAAAGTAATTTATCGCCATGTATTATAATATTATCCTCTGCATTTTGCATTTTTCAGGAAAAAACAGGTATTTTCTTATATTTAATTCACTGATCATGTAGATGTTTATTAAAGCTTTGAGTAAATTCACAGTTTATTACAGGCAGGGGTTATATTAGAACAGAGGAAACAAAAGAAAAAGGGACTTTTTCAGTAAAATCTATCGTTAATTGAACTAAAAACAAGTGTCTCCAGCCACTGTCATTGATCCAGCTCATGGGTTTTACTGGTGAATCAGTGTTGTAGATGATGTTATTTCCATGGTAACTGGTCTCTACATTGGTCCGAAAAGTCACTAAATATACCAAGAAAGTGGTTAGGTTGTCAAAAAGCACAACCTGTGTGACAGAAAATAATTTCATGTAATTTAGAGGACAAATGTGTGTTTTAACATTTGAGCCACTTTTCAAAAATTGCTAAAAGTTTCCAAAGAATTTATAAAAGTAGCTAAATATGTTGCTTAGTGCTTCTGTGAAAAAAAAAAGTTGCTTGGGTAGCTTGGAAAGTTGCTCAATCTAGCAACAAAAGTGCAAATTTCCATCAAAGCCACTGAAGGAAAAGTTGTTCAGTTGGAACTTTACCTATTTTTTGTTTTGTTTTAACTGATTTAAACCCATAATCCTATCGATACATGTAAAATGCAGTTCTTCATCTTTTGATGGTCATCACTTACGACCCATATGGATGTTCAGAGGTTCTGTAGTTACCGTGGAAACATTGTCATCTTCTCCAACATTGATTCACCAGTAAAACCCATGGAGTTGGATCAATGACAGTGGATGGACA
>JAPTGZ010000013.1:10675991-10689457 GCA_029814645.1 Fowleria isostigma
TTTTTTTGATTTGATTTTTTTTTTTCAATATATCACATAAAAAATTTTATCTTTTTATTTATATATTTCATCAGCTTGTGCCATAAACAAAAACACCAAATACTCAATAAGTGTCATTTTATGTGACTTTTAACCCTTTTAAATAAGTGTAAACTAAGCATTTTTTTTTTTTTTTTTTTTAATGCAAAAAACTTTTTTCTTTTCATTTTGAATACTATTACTTTTTTGTAGTTTTGCAGCCTGGCATATGTCAATAATTAACAACGACACTGATTAATATTCATTATTATTTTTCTGTTAGGTCAGATGCTAAATGCTAAACTGTGTCCATGTACATTTTGTCTCACTTGGGTCCTAGTGGGTTTTTTTTTTTTTAGTGGCTGGATCAGACTTTTTAAAAAATCCAAATTGTGAAAAACAATGACCCTTTTATAACATAAAGTGCAAAGTGTGCGTGATATGCTCACCTGGATACTTGGGGGTTAAGGCCTGTGCATGGGTGGTGGTTGTTGGGTTCTGCCCGTGCACCTGCTTCATCATAGTTATATGTGTGTGTGTGTGTGTGTGTGTGTGTGTGTGTGTGTCGCAGCTGAACAAGTCCAAATGCACAGTGCTATGTTAATGCTTCAGACATCTGAGCCTTGCTGAAACATCGAGTATCAGATCAGACTCGTGTTTCTGATCCTCCAGCGTCGGTCCTTCCATCCGATACCAGATCAATACCCAGAGGCCCACTTGAACTTTGCACTTTTTTTTTTTTTTTTTTTTTTTGCTAATTCGGGCCGATTCTGGTGCGGTTTCGCAGACGGGGCAGTAAACAGGCTGCACGGCTCCTCCATAGCAAACAGGCCAAAACGCTTTCTGAGCTCGACGCCGCCGCTTTCTGAATGAATCAGCCCAGATTAACCCACTACCTGCCTGTAATTGTAAGCAGCCATGAAATCCTCCCGAAATACTCAAACAGCCGTGGAACACGATTAGGAAAACAATGCAACAGTTAAAGCGCCAACTTATTTCAATTTACTCTCACCTGTTTCCAGAAAAAGCACCATAAAATCACTCTAATTTGCATATTTTCGTCATCATTATCTTAATACGTTGTGTCGTCTCTCATAACACATTGCGCACTTTGACTGTAATTTATTGTTTTAACCAGAACTTAAACATTCGTTAATGAATTCACTAGTTATTTTCATGAACAGATTTAGTTTCATAAATAATCCACCCATTCAATGTGACACTTTACTTGTTTTTCATGAGCAAATGTTCTTAATTTACATCTTACATGTTATTAAAAAAAAAAAAAATTCTCCTTGCCATTGTTTTAAATACAGTCTATTTTATTGCATTTGCAGTAAACAACATTTTCTGTCTTTTTTGGATGGTTTTTGACTCACTTTTGGGCATAAGATGGAAAAAATGGTCATAAATGTGTCACATTAATGATAAAGGTTTGACTTTTCATGCAAATACAATTAAGAAACAGTTAAAGCACCAACTACTATCAATTTACTCTCACCTGTCTCCAGAAAAAAGGCCAAAAAATGACTAATTTGCATATTTTCTTCATCATTATCTCAATTTTTGTGTCGTCTCTAATAATACATTGCGCACTTTGACTATAATCCCGTTTTTAACCAGAACTGAAACATTCGTTAAGGAATTCACTAGTTATTTTCATTAATTAATAGATTTAGTTTCATAAATAATCCACCCCTTCAACATGACATTTTACTTGTTTTTTATGAACAAATGTTCTTAATTTACATTTTATGTTACTAAGAAAAAAAATTCTCCTTACCATTGGTTTAAATGTAGTTTAATATTTTATTACATTTGTCATAAAGAACATTTTACGTCTCTTAGCAGGTTTTCGACTCACTTTTAGGCGTAAGATGGAAAAAATTGTCAAATATGTCACGTTAATGATAAATGTTTGACTTTTCATACAAAGACAATTAGTTAAAGCACCAACTTATATCAATTTAGTGTCACCTGTTTCCAGAAAAAATACCATAAAATGACTCTAATTTGCATATTTTCTCCATTATCTTAATATGTCATCATCTCTAATAATATATTTTCCACTTCGACTATAATTCCCTGTTTTTAACCAGAACTGAAACATTTGTTAATGAATTTACTTGTTATTTAGTATGTTAAACTTAATGAATAATCCACTCCTTCAACCTGACAGTTTACTTGTTTTTATGAATAAATGTTCTTAATTTGCATCTTATGTCTTTAAGAATCTTTTTTCTTGTCATTTGTTTAAATGCACTTTTTCTTTATTGCATTTGTGATAAAGATCATTTTATGTCCCTTTTGGCAGGTTTTCGACTTATATTTGTGCATAAGGTGGAAAAAACTGTCAAAAAATGTGTCGCATTAATAATAAATATTTGATCTTTTATATAAATATGATTAAGAAACGTTAAAGCACCAACTTATTTCAATTTAGTCTCACCTATTTCCAGAAAAAAAGACCATAAAATGACTAAAATGATAATAATCTGCACATTTTTTTCATTATTATCTTAAGATGTTGTGTTGTGCACTTTGACTATAATTAAATTTTAATTGAATTTTCATTAATATATTTAGCTTTATAAATAATCCAGTCCTTCAACCTGACATTTTGATTGATCTAGTTTTCTTAATTTACATGTTCTCGAGCATTTTTTCTCCTCGTCATTGGTTTAAATATAATTTATTTGTTACATTTGTAATAAAGAACATGTTATGAGTCTTTTGGTGGGTTTTTGACTCACATTTGTGCATAAGATGGAAAAAATGCATCACATTAATGATTGTTTGACTTTTCACTAGAATCGACTACCTGTCTCCAGACAAAAAAGATGATAAAATGAGTGTAATTTGCATAGTTTTATTTCCACATGTAGTATTAGTAGAACCTGAAGGAACATTCACTATAATTAAATCCAATTCACTTTTTTAACTGAAACAACTGTTGATGAATTTTAGTTTTATTCATCTACTTAAGTTAATTTAATTAATAAAGTGATTTTCTATATAAACCCATTACTTTTAAATAACATTGATTGATTGTTTTTCACCATTAAATGCTATTTGATATATTAAAAGTTATGTGTCATTAAGAACTTTCATCCTTTTTACCAAATACGGTTTATTCCTGTGTTACATATTTATTACATACGTAATAAAGAACATTTTATGTGACTTTTGGCAGGTTTTGACTCAATATTGTTGCATAAGATGAAAAAAAGTCAAACATTTCTCATTAATGTGACAAATGTTTGACTGTTCTCTAGAATTGACTATTGTTTCAAGAAAAGATGATAAAATGACTCTAATTTATATGTATTCTTTTCATTATTATCTTTATATATTGTGTTGTCTCTAATTATACATATAGTATTAGTATAACCTGAAAGAACTTTGACTATAATTTGATTTAATTAACTTTTTTAAGTGATACAAATGTTAATTAATTCACTTCAGTTTTATTAATCCATTTAAGTTCATTAAATTAATATATTTAACTCCATAAATAAGTGATTTTCTGTATAAATCCAATATTTTACCTGACACTTTGATTGTTTTTCACCATCAAATGCTCTTAATTGACATTATATTATGTTTCTTACAGTTTATTTCTTTATTACATTTGTAATAAAGATCATTGTATGTGTCTTTTGGCTGTCTTTTAATTCATATTTGTGCATAAGATAGAAAAAAACGGTCAAAACTGTGTCACATTAATGATAGATGTTTGACTTTTTACTAGAACTGACCAGACTTTCTCTATCATCAGCTGATAATTTAAATGTTTTATTGAGTGAAAATCTAAATCATCTCTATTCTCAGATTCACAGTATGCATTTTGGTTCTGCGGTGCGATATTATCTTAGTGTTTTGGACGATTACCCTGAGTTCATCCCCCACTTTAAAGTGAAAAAAGTTCAAGAATTTACAGTTAAATTGATGCGAACGTCTGAGGCAAAACCATACAGATTAAAAAAAAAAAAAAAAAGCTGAGGAAAATATGCCAAGATGACACAGACAGACAAAACAGGACGTAAAAAAAAAAAGAAAAAAAATGCAATTGAAGACATGACACTAAATTAAAACAGCCGTTCATGCGTCGGCTGCGGAGCGTCGACGGCGGCCTCTGATTGGCTGATATCGGCTGTGACGCGGCGAATTGGCTGAAGGTTGGTGTCAGTTAATGACATAATCACTGCAACTTAAGTGGTCAAGTGGCCTGTCACATATATGTGTGTGTTTGTGTGTGTGTGTAAACTCCCATCATGCTTCGCTCCACATCGCGTTACACATAAAAACAATCTTCATCTAATATTTTTCCATGACATCAAGTAATGTAAATGACGACGGGGTGTTGGTATGTAGTCTGTAATTACACATCCTCCTCCTCCTCCTCTTCGTTAAGGCTCTGTACTGATTGTTGTGTGGAGGCCTGGCTCTGCTCCTCCTCCTCCTCCTCTTCTTCCTCATCCTCCTCCTCCTCCTCCTCGCTCTGCTTCCAGCCCGTGGTGCGGTGTCGTTTCAAAGACGACTGCTGCACCCTACAGTTTAAAAGCCGCCGCTCACACTCGCCTCTTTAAGCCCAAAACCAGCGCTCATCCGGGACGTTTTTATTCATTCAATTAGAGGCTCCTCCGGTGGCGTGGAACCAGGAACAAACGCCACAACACGGACTCGAACCTGGTGGCGGTTTAAAGGCGACGTCTGAACCCACTGTGGAATGAATACAAGCATTTCAATGGAGAGTTTTACACATATACACGGATATTTAATATATTTAAACTCAGTGTATTGGTCTATTCTTGATTTATGCCTTTAAAACATCGTCCTTTTTCTACAGTAGTGAAAAAAAAACTACACATTTCAACTATTATCATGAAGTATTTCTGAGTTAATGATGAGAATTTTTGCTGAACTACACAATATAGATATATATTTATTATATTTAACCTAGTATATTGTTATATTCTGTATTTTTACCTTTATAACTTTGTCCTTTTTCTACACTGCCGGGAAAAAAAAATGTCATTATCATGAATTATTTCTGGATTTATGATGAGGATTTTTGATGAACTACACAGATATAGATGTATATTATATTTAACCTCAGTATACGGTTATATTCTCTATTTTTACCTTTACAACTTTGTCATTTTTCTACAGTAATGGAAAAAAATCACATTTCAACTCTCATCATGAAGTATTTCTGAGTTTATGATGAGAATTTTTATGAACTACCCAGATATAGATGGATATTTCTATATTTATCCTCAGTATATTGTTATATTATTTTTATTTTTACTACTTTGTACTTTTTCTACAGTAGTGGGAAAAAAAATACACATTTCAACTATCATAAAGTATTTCTGCATTTATAACGAGGATTTTTGATGAACTACACAGATATAGATGTATATTTATTACATTTACCTCAGCTGATTGTTATATTCTCTATTTTTACCTTTACAACTTTGTCTTTTTTCTACAGGAGTGGAAAAAAAAATACACATTTCAACTATTTTTAAGTATTTCTAAGTTTATGATGAGAATTATTGATGAACTACGCAGATATAGATAGATATTTAATGTATTTAACCTCATCTAGTCTCTATTTTTACCTTTAAAACTCAGATTTTTTTTCCCACTACTGTAGAAAAAGGACAAATACCCTTAAAATATTGCTCGATCTCAAATATTATGATGGATTTAAAATGAGTTTATTATAAACTACAGACACCAACAGATACTCAAATATATAACCTTAGTACATTGGTCTATTCTTGATTAATATCTTTAAAACATTGTCATTTTTCTAGAGTAGGGGGGAAAAAAGACACATTTCAACTGTTATCATGAAGTATTTCTGAGTTTATGATGAGGATTTTTGATGAATTACGCAGATATAGATGAATATTTATTATATTTAACATCAGTGTATCATCTGTTGATTTTTTTACCTTTTAAAACCTTGTCATTTTCTACAGCGGTGGAAAAAAAATACACTCATCACCTACTATCATCAAGTATTTCTGAGATTATGATGAGAATTTTTGATGAACTGCACAGATATAGACGGATATTTAATATATTTAACCTCGGGGTGTCGTCTATTCTTGATTTTTACCTTTAAAACTTTGTCATTTTCTACAGTAGTGGGAAAAAAATACACATATTAACTATTATCATGAAGTACTTCTAACTGTATGATGAACTACCCAGATATAGATGTATGTTTATTACATTTAACCTCAGTATATTGTCATATTCTCTATTTTTACCTTTACAGTGTTGTCCTTTTTTTTTTACAGTAACAGGAAAAGACAAATCAGACACACTTAAAATTGTACTTTTTCTCATATATTCTGAAATATTTATGATAAACTGCCCAGATATTGATTAATGTTTATTATATTTAACCTCAGTATATTGTTATATTCTCTATTTTTACCTTCAAAACTTAGATTTTTTTTCCCACTACTGTGGAAAAAGGACAGTCACCCTTAAAATGTTACTCAATCTCACTTATTATAAAATATTTATGATGAATTTATTATAAAATACATACATCAGTAGATATTGAAATGTTTAATTTCAGTATATTGGTCTGTTTTCTATTTTTTGTACCTTTTTTCTTTTTTCAGATTTTTTTTTTCCACTACTGTAGAAAGAACAGACCTTTTAAAATTTTATTCAACTATATAATGAAATACTCATGATGTTTATGATAAACTACACAGATATATTTATAACATTTAACCTTAGTATATTGTTATAGTCTCTATTTTTACTTTTAAAACTTGGATTTATTTCCCCCACTACTGTAGAAAGAACGGACACCCTTAAAATTTTAGTCTCAACTATTAACATTAAATATTTATGATGAAACTACACAGATATAGATATTTAAAATTAATTTCAGTATATTGTTAGATTCTCGATATTCACTTTTAAAACTTTAGATTTTTTTCCCCTCACTACTGTAGAAAAAGGACAAACGCCACTAAAATTGTATACAGTCTCAACTGTTATAATGAAATATTTAAGTTTATAATGAACTACACAGATATAGATAAATATTTATAATATTTAATCTCAGTATATTGTTATATTATCTGTTCTTAGATTTAAAACTTTTTCAAAAACCTTTACAGTTTTAATATGTACTAATGATGAGAGTTTTTGATGAACTGCAAAGATATAATAGATGTATATTTATAACATTTAACCATAGTGTGTATTTATATTCTATTCCCCTCAAAACATTGTTTTTTTTTTCTACAGTGAAGGGGAGGGGGGTTCAGACGCCCTTATATAACACATACAATAATTATGTTGCTAATTCATGACATTAGGCATAATTGTCATAATAACAATTAAATGTTCCAATCTCAGTTATGTAGATTATTTTATTGATGCCACTATTGATGAGTTATTGGAGCCAACAATCCAAATACAACAAAAATGATCCAAAAATCATGGGATTCTCATGAAATTAATAATAGGGCGTTGAAACTGATCCATGAATACTGGGGGTCAAAGGTCACCAGGTAACAAATATACATTCATAAAGAGTGTTGAACAGTAATAAGTGGGAAAAAACCCTGAAGTTTTACCATGATCTTGAATTTTATCATGAAATATTTGCGGAAAAGTATTTTTTTTGTATTTCCAAAGGTGTGACTGCATCAGACAGACACAAATAAATGCTTTTAATTTATTTTTTACAAGAAAAAAACAAAAAGAAACTAAATCATGTCATGCTTTGGATCCAGTTTTGACCTGAATGGACCTGAGCATGTGCAGAAGGAGCGTGTGGGTTTGAATGGAATAATGACTTAACAGTGATTCTTAATATAATACCACAAATACATGGAGTGAAGACAAACTTTATTTACACCACTGAACACTACACCCAAAGTTGAGCTTTGGTACTTGTGTGACGATGAGGAAATTGCTTTAAAATTATCAGAAATCCCAAAAATGTTCTGTCATCAAAATACCAAAACTGTCAATATGTGCAGCAAATATTATCCTAGAAGAAATCTTCAAGTTGTGGTTAAACTATTTCTACAGTATTTTTTGCTTTAAAACAGATTTGAGTCTAAAACATTGCAAATAAGCTGCAAAAATAGGATTAAACTATAATGTGTGTTATTAACTTATATTAAAATGTGATAATTATGACACAAATCATCTATAAAAGTACCTTTTTTTTTTAATTTAACAGTTATAATGACAATATACATTACAGAGCATATTTATGTAAGAGCCACAGTTAGTGCAGGTGTGATTGTAATTATAACAAAAGACACAAAATACATTAAAGCACAGGTCAGAGTAATGTATATTTAACAGTTTACATGATATGAACACAGCAAAACATGAAACTATAAAACGCATAATGTTCACATGTGCGTAAATCTCATGGTGACTAAAATTCCCTAAATATTACAGAAATATTTGACACTCATGACTTCACAACATCACTGTTATGTATTTTTTCAGCTTTTAAGTACTGTAACTGCATCAGAACCTGGACAAAACATTTAAAAAAGGTCACATCAGATCATAAGAAATATTATTTTTGTTATGAAAAACACATATGTCTCAGAAGCTGCAAAAATTAATTCCAAACAGGGTTAAAAATATGATGAAATAACTGTATCTTGTGCTGTTTTTTTACTATTTAATTTTGATTTTCTTATTTTCACTTCCACTACTCGTTAAATATGTAGAATTATTATGTACAGAATAAATTGGATATATTTTTGTAGTGTAAAACATACTAACTCCAAATGTTTTTACTGTAATTTTTATTAGTGCGCAATAATGCAATATGTAATTCACACAAATTAATTTTGCATACAAATCTATACTTTTTATGATCGGAAAAGAGCAGTAGGGGGAGTATAATTCATGTTTTTTTTATTCCTTTTTTTTAATTTATGAAGTGTTTATTGCTTTTTTTTTGGTTAAAATTACACATTTACATTCAATTTATGTGCAGAAGGTCATGTTTTTCCTTTTGTTTCATCCTCTTCTTTAACACTGTCATCTTAAAATAAGTGTTTAAGAGTCGATTTGTCTAATTTATTGATTCCAGAACTGAATGTTGCCTGGTAATATGGGACTCCATGTCCCATGAGGCTTTGGGGCATCATATTATCAATAATACATTGAAGTGGTTATGCGTCAAATGGACATAAACACCGTCTTATCAGCGTGCGTTCATTACAGTAACGGTGTTTTAATGTTATTTTGTTCACATACGTTCAGTTTATCAGTGGATTTCAGCTGGTTTTTATGGTCATTGGGTCACGACCTAATTTCTGCGGAAAGCGTTGTTTTATCGGAAAATAGGCTTTATTTTATTTTTTTTTTCCATCACACATTTCTGTATAATAAACACATCTTTTTCCACATCTTTTTTTCAGTCAGGGTGCTGTTGATGTGAACGCTTTGCATATTTCTACACACGAACACACACTGCCAAGTCTGGTATTACATCAAAAAAAAAAAAAAAATGACTGTGTGTGTGTGTGTGTGTGTGTGTGTGTGTGTGTGTGTGTGTGTGTGTGTGTGTGTGTGAATGAGTGTGTTCTCTAGTAATAAACCGTGAATGTTACAACTGACTGTCTGGATCCTGACGGACATTTGTGATTGATGGTTTCATGTTGTTTCTTGTGCCAAATGTTGAGTTTTTAGTCATTTTTATCGATATTTTAAGTAAATCCATATCCTTGTTTTGCGTCTAAATAACTCCACAAAACTTTTATAAGTACACATATACGACTTACACATTCATTCACCTCATTATTTTAGTGGAGATTATAATTGTACAACCTTCTATACTCTAAAAAATGGAAATTATTGACAATTTTTTACTTGATCTATGCCACAATCCTAATTTTTTATTTTTTTTGAATCAGCACCAGAATTATGAAATAAACTATATTTTCGGTGACATATTCTCTACAACAGATTTCATCTTTGGCTTTTATTTTTTTCTACCGTTTTGCTTTCGTTTTATATGATTTATTTTGTTCATTAATTGCATTATAAATAAAGTTGCATTGAATTGGATTTTACTTTTGATTTTACCAGGAATGAAATGGAAGATTTAAGTGATTTCTTATCAAATGAAAGCAATGATTTTTATTTTTATTTTTTTTTACTTCCAGCCAAATTTGCTAACGTTAGCGACTACGATAAATGTAACAAACATGATCACTAGCTTATTTATACCATGTATTAGTTTAATGCTTACATACAGTGTTACCCATAGTCAAAAACACTATATTTGTGCGTCTTGTCATGAAATAATTATGACAGTGTGATATATTGTTCTACAGTCGATAAATTTTCATGGTGTTTGATGCTTTTCTGTCTAGATAATTCCATATCGCTTCTATAATCAGATTATCGTTTTTTCTTAGACCCCTTTCTATTTTTAATACTGTTTGCAAGTATGTTTAACCCCTTACTTCCTAAATTTAGTTTCAATTATACAAAAAAAAAAATTGTGTTGTTGCTGTGACGCAGATGCTAAATCAAGTATAGATTGTTCACTTGAATAAATTACATACAATATCTATGGTGCAAATTGGTAACATTAGGCCCAATTGGAATAGTATAATTGTAAATAGTAAATTTTCCAATTTCATGTACTGTGTGTAGATTATTTTATTGATGCTATTATTGATCAGTTACTCGAGTCAACAATTCTAACAAAAATGGTCAAAAAATCAGTAGAATGTCATAAAATTATTCCTAAATTGCCAGGTGTGACCAAAATTTTTAGTTTGTTATAACCTCGTCGCCTTTAACGAGTCAGAATGTTTGATCTTTAGTGACCTCGATACTTTTCCGAACATCACTATCAATGCAAATGTTTGATTTTTGTAATTTTTTTGATTTATGAGTCAATATTTGAGTGTTTTTTTGTAGTAGTTTAGTCAATTTTTTTTTTTTTTTTTTTAAAGTACTATAGTCAATGCTAGTACCACAATACCATCATAGAAACAGGGCGCTGAAATCGATCCCTTAACATCAGGGATCATAGATAACCAAGTAAAATACATTATGTGGACAAAAGTATTAGGACACACCATGTCTGCAGCTGATTTGAGATATAACATCAATATTTCCTTAAAGTTTAATGGGAGATTTTTCTTCTTAAAAGATTGTTAGTTTTGGTAGAAAATTATAATTTACAGTTTTATTCATAAAATAAATGTTGAGAGAAATTAAGTAAAATTAAAATAACTCTCAGGCATTTTTGGAAGCAAAGAGAACAAGTTAAACTAAGCAATGGAATGATATTTATTCCAATATAAAACTATTATGACATTCATCATTAGCGTTTTAGAAAAGAAATACCTGAATTCAACTTGTGTCCATATGTATAATATTCACAAAGAGTGAACTGCAAAAACAGTGGAATATTGAGGCGAATTTGCAGCAATAATTACAAAAATTAAAACATTTGTCAAAACAAAATCCACACATAACACTAGACTGTGTAACTATTTTTTTTAATGTCGAGGCACTTTTTGTTTGTCAGTTTTGTTTTGGGTTTTTTTTGAGATTCTATGTTGCTTTTATATATCCCTATCACTTAGTTGTTTTTTTAAATATTTTTTCATATACAGAGATGTTTTGTATAAATGTAACATGGCAAAAAATAACCCTCAGTAAAAAAACCAAAAACACACATATATAACTGATACATCCATACAGTGTGTATGTGTGTGTGTGTGTGTCCTCCCCACAGTGGCAGCGTCAGCATCAGTGACCGGCTTTGGCTCATTCGACCCACTTGATGAATCAGAACACACACACACACACACACACACACACACACACACTGACAGCCAAGTAGTCCAAGCTCCGGACAGTATTTCCAAAGCCCTAATTGTACGACTACACCATCAAAATGTAAACACTGGAGGAGAGGAAAAGGCGTTAATTATCGCAAAATCCTTCACTACTGGAATGTCTGTGGATCTGGGTTTTTTTTTCCTTTTAACTTAACTCACATATTGTATCTAATGAATCACCCGTTAAATATGTCTGTAGACTCTTTACAACTAAGTGACATAAATATTAGACTGTGAAATTTCTCCATGGTGGGATAAATAAAGTCTTATCTTAAGTTGACAATAGTTAAAATATCCCATCATGTAAAATGCTGATGATTCAGACCCGGACTAAGCTTCATTATAGGATTAAAATAACAAATAAATACAAAAAAATATATAGAAAAGAGCTCAAATAGAAGGATAAATAGAAGGGTTCACTATTTACACAGAAAAATTGTGAAAGTATGCAGTGATTAACTTAGTATGTAACGTTGAAGTCACAAAAAGTAGACATTTTAGGACAAAACCAGGAATATAACTGGAAAAATTAAAAGTAATCACGTCTGAATGTATATGTTTTTGATATTATGATAAATCTACAAGTGAATTATGATAATAATTAACTTTATTTTTAACAGAAGTTGAAATAAAATGCAAAAAGCCAAAGAGAAACCACAAATTCAAACAGCATATTGAAGGCAAAAAAAAAAGAAATTAATTTTAAAAATATCATATTCATTGTGGCTCCTGAAAATGTACTATAAAACTGTCACAATTAAAACCATAAAACTAAAAACACACGCATTATGTGGGAAATTAATGCAGCGCTGTGTGTGCAGAATATTACACTAAAAGTTTTTTTTTTTTAATTAACAGTGAAATAATTTACTTAATTACTATAGTGCCATCCATTTCTTTATCTTTTTAATAAGGTGTCACACATGTAATGTACATGGATTTGAGAAGGCAATACATGCACTGACTCATCATGTAAACACCGTCATTAGATTACAATTAACATTATTAAAAGCCTGTACAAATATAGACTATTACAACATATTACATCTGCTTAATTCAGTACATGCGCTGTATAATGAGGCTCCTTACAGCATATATCAACACTCTGTAATGACCAGATCATATTCCAAACAATGACAGTCTATTAGAGGACTGGAATGTGATCCATCAATATAGAAACATCAGTGTCATCGTAGAAATGTACATTAATATTAGGCATATACTGGGGTTTTAATGGAGTGAATACCGCCGCTGGTAAAAGTAGTTAAATAACGACATACCTGGAATCCACTTTGCGCCGGAGCCGAAACTGAAAAAGAGCGAAAAGAGACGACGCACGGCAAGACGACGGACGAGTTGAATGGAAACGTGCCACAACTACTGCTGACACACCGACCACACAATGCACCGTCACAGTTTGGGATTCAGCGCCGGGTCCAAAAGCACAGATAACATGTGAAAAAGACCTGAGACGAAAAGACAAAAACTGAAATTGTATGTGTTGATTAATCAAGACGCTGGTATTTAACCGAAAAATTTGTTCGTACTTTTCTGGACCGT